>JAQGCA010001504.1:0-17214 GCA_034698945.1 Protaphorura quadriocellata
AAACAATTCCGGTTAATTGTAACCCGAACGCCGAGTATTTGTGCGAAGGAATTCCTAAACTTTACTCTGTAAAAATTTAAGCTGTCAACATCCTGTTTAGAAATATTCATCCGCAACGGCGATGTTAAAAATATGAATCTGACCAAACATTCCTGTACATGTCCGTTCCTCCGTACATGACTTAAACTTTACCCTAGCAATAAACGTTCCACACTCTTCCAAGCTTGACCTGCTGTGGCGGACACCACAAATTATACTCAACTCATCTGCAAAATTAACTGATTTTTTCAGTGATTAACTAAAAATTTTGCTCGAAAACATAACCAGATCGTTATGGAAGCCCCTGTTCCTTCGACTTCCACTGTCGCTGCTGTCGTTTCCTCCGCGACAATCGTTGCTGTCACCACCGCTGCTGCGGCTGCAGACGCCGTCTGCCCTTGTGGTAAAACATTAAATTTTTTAGCTAACTAATATTCACCTTAGGCAATACCGTTTTACTAGGACGAGGGTTCGATTCCCTGGACGTGCATTTTAGAGTGCTTCGTTATATGTATTTGGTTTCTCTACAGAGCTTGTCCTCTGTCATGCGGTTTTACCCCTGTTAAGGCGTGCCTTATCTGTGTAAAAGATTCCATTCATTCTCATAATGCTTGTATATTTGGCCGTATTTCTGAAAATTAAATATTTGACGTAGCCTTAATTATCAATCAAACAGTTACTTATGATTTTGTTATTTTTTCTATGATTTTCAGGGCCGGAAACTAAGAGTACCGGTACTTCCACCGAAACGAAGACAGTAGAGACACTCGTTAATTCGGTGTACTTTCTGAACACCGTCCTCATCATTCATATCATTTTCATGCTCATTTACTTCTGGTTCACTTGGCCAGTTGTGTCTGAAATTATTGAGAAGCAACAGGATGAAGCGAACAATAATACGACCACGCTTCCACCTCGTTTCCGTTTCGTTCCATTGGACGCCACAGCTGACTATTCTACCACTGGTGATCCAGCATCAGTTCCGACCACAGAGCAAATGAATTGACATTCCTTGGAATGAATTACCATTACTTGAAAACAATAAAATTCATTGGAAATTGAGAAATAATAAAATCTTACTATTTGAAATATGCCCAGTCGTGATTTAATTCAAACACTTTGATTTAAGTCCATTAAAGTTAAGGATTTTTTTCAATCAACTTGTAGCAGACACCATATGGTTGTCTTGCAAGACACTTAAAATGTTAAACGCCTTACAATTCATTTCCTGGAACGCTGGAAGCATTTTGAGAGGCATAATTTTTGTAATCTTAAAGTCTAGAGAGGACGTCAATGTAAGATCGGAGGTATCCCGTCCGTACTGAAAACTTCAGCCGAAGTGACCTGGATGGACGGATACGTGTTTTATTATAGCCATCAACTTCATAGCTCACACAACATAAACATCATAGATGACCTTACGAATGGTCAGAGAAGAAAACTCCTTCGGATACTATTTTTTTTACCAATTTTTACCAATTCCAAAAAGCTTAATTTTGTTACGTGTGATGGACGTGTGTCTGTTCTCCCTCTACGGCTATTTGGATCCGTTTCAACCAGATCTGTGGATAACACTAGTGGTCAGCTTGATAGTTCTATGGTTTTCAGTGCATTGGATTTTCTACCTTCAGGGCTTTCCTACATTAGCAATTACGGTGATCATAAGATTCATATAAGTGAAGAGGTCACACGACAGCACTTGTATTTCTTTTGTATCATTGCACCAGTCATACTGACGACGAATGAATACTGATAACGAATGAATTTCAGTCAGTTTGGTGGACCTTAATTACGATCTCGGAAGCTATTCCCCTTGGAAAGCAGACCAGCGTAGCCGCGTTGACTGGCGTTTAAGTAGAAAACGGCATGAGAAGTCCCCAAAAAGTCGACTTTTTGTTACCGAAATACGCCCGAAATATTTTATTTTTGAAAAATTTGTCGATGCCACCTTTTTTGCCTTTTATGCTTGCAAGCGATTCTTGATAATTAAAAATGGCCTTTTGGAGAAAGCCGATTTTCCTCACCAAGGTATTTGGAGGGAAAATCTGATATATTTTTTCCGCCAAAATTCAATCAAACTTGAAAAAATGAAGATGTAGAAGGCAATTCAAATCAGATATTAGTATAAAGGCTTTTGAGTTCTAATATATTGTGGTTGTAATTCATGTTTTCTTCGCATCCTTTTCTATTTGCATTGCCTGCGCTCTCATCGAATGTTTGTACAATCTTGTTGGGTCTTTGATACGTAAAAGGATAAACTTGCTAACTTACGTTATTTGGTGCATGTATGAATTGTATGGCTGATTTAAGTGACAGACAAGATCAGTTGCTAATAAGATTTGAAATTCAGATATTTTTGGACACTCAATTCGATTTAATGTACCCCTCGTGTTTAATAATGGTCGAAACGTTTGTACATGTATGTATGTAGATAATTTAGTCACATATATAATATAATATTTTTATATTTATTTCACTAATGCACAATATTTCGCTTGCTGGCGAATTTCAAGAAAATTTAGAAGACATCCATAATAGTCTTTTGTTGAATTCATACTTCAATTCAATTTAAAGGACGAATGAAGCAATTTCTACACGAATATAACAAACATTCAATGAATTACACACTGCCTACTTGTTTGAAGTCAATTTCGTTCTCATCATCCCATTACATCATTATGTATATCATTTCTTTCGGCGTCTTGAACGGTTTCGTTGATTAAAACACTAGTTATGTCAGTTGAACAGGAGACACAAGATTTAAAAGTAAACAAAGTCATAATTAATTATCAGAGTTGAATCTTTCGTTGTTTGGATAAAGTAGTTATGTAGTTAAAACGTTACACTTCTTTCGAAAACTCAATAAAATCGGGCTTAGTTCGTTCACATCTTTTAAAATTTAAGCACCCCTGGTTAAATCTTCACCTATTCATACTAATCGCCCTTGTCTTTATCTAGATGCTTATTTAACATCTCAATTATACATAGAATACCTATGGAATAATGACTAAAGATTTTTAGTTGCTACATCTCTTTCATACACTTTTAGTTAGTGTAATCGCAGATTCATTGACATATATCGTCTTCAGTCTTAAAAGTACACATAATATTACATGTAATATAGTTAGTGTTATAATATAAGATATATAGAATAAGACTATATATTTATTTACAAATTCTACGATTTGTGAATTTCTTCCAAGCTCCAGGCTGTCACCCAACGTCAATTCTTCCGAAAACTTCTCTTATTGTTCGATTTCATATACTTTTTTCAGTCACAATTCACAAACGGTAACGCACACAATACACAATCCTAATTTTCTCCGCGAATTGTTTGATCTCTTAAACACACATTTCAGATTTAGGAGAATGTGTCAATACTATAGCCAATTATGTTGTTTCCCGCTCTAAATCAGACTTCTAACCAAATGACTAGGCTCCCAGCCAAATAACTTTAATAGTAAAACATGTTTTTCAGCCAAATGAGCAGCCGTTAGTCTGCCGCAATTGCTAGTTACTCGGCTGAATGCCTAGTCATTTTGTCAAAAGACTACGACACTTTCAATTACAAACTCAGCGAGGACGTTCATTAAACATTTATACATATGTTAGACATATAGGAATAAACTTCTATAAATGTACAAAGAGAATTTCACGTAAGGATTGAATGAATCAATTCCAGTCCAAGTCCGGGTAATTAAAACGACACATCATCTGTCGACGACACAGTCGGTGATGTAAGTCCACTTTTTGGACTTACAAAATGTTGAAGGGAAGAAAATAGATTCTTGTCCTTCTGACTAAGCGAAGAGACATGTTGAAATCCACACGGTTGAGAAATTTCACTTTTCTTGGGCCGCACATATTTTGGTTGGGCTTTCGGTTTGGCATCTTTGTTCTTCCCACCTCGTCTTTTACTCTTTGACCCAGACAGAGATATATTTGCAAAATCTGATGTCAGTTTGTCAACTTTCTCAGCAAATTTGTCCGCCGTGTCAGAATTATCAAAAGATAGGCCGATGAGTCTAGTATGATCAGACGACATGTGCATTGTGTGAAAAGTTGAAGTTGGCCCAGGGCTACCACCATCAGAACCACCAGGGTCTGTCTCCACTACTCTGTAGCTTGTCAAATTGTCAATGACATCTTTCCAAAGAGCCAAACCAGAACCCAATTCAGCCAAAACGATTTGGATTTTTCTTTTGTCTCGAGATTTGGTTTCTCCAGTATCCAGGAGAAGCACAGGGACGCCAGTATATTTCAAAACCCATTCACCATGCTGAGAATCTCCACCAATGGAGGAACCGGATGAATTTGGCCGCATTGTAGTTGCCGACATTTTACTCATGCAGTAAAGGTTGGCCAGAGAGTCTGCTACGTAGATCCAAGTTTTTCGTCCTCTCAGAGAATATTCCACCTTGAGTCGATCATTATCCGAGATTTTTGTTGGTGAAACGGAGTCAGACGCAGGGCTTGGGCTTGGACCACCAGATGTAGACGTCGCACTCAGACTCAATTGAGAATATTCTTCTGAAGAGTCACAGGGTGGAATCCGGGTGGTTGGGAGTGGTAAATCTTCTGAGCTGTCACCAGTTGACCCGTCATAGTCCGGATCCGGAATTTCATAGCCGACATCACCTAAAATATTTTCGAAATGAATCATTCAAAGATTATCTTTTTTATAATTTGCCGAAGGTTTCAGAAATCCTAATAAATTCATGCGAATGTGTAACGTCCTAGAATAATATTGATAATTTCAATCGAAATCAGACAAAATGTTTGAATGGAAAAATTTTGGTTATTCCGAAAATCAAAATAGTTTCCCAACCAAATATTTCCTAAATGTCATAAAAAATACTGTCCAATTTTTGATAAATTCTTCGAAATTTTACACATTACTGGCTACTGTTAATTATTTGTGAATGGTAATTTTCAAAATTCAAAAATGTTTATACTTAAAATCGATAATTTTTGACAACTTTGGCATGAATATAAAATAACGAACGAAATAACTCACCTGAATTATTACTGGCCTCCGAACTCGGATAAAATCTGTTTGAAGAATGTCCTGAAGATAATCGATGCGCTGGAATACCGGACGATGGAAGTCTGTCATCATCTTCCGTATAAAATGTCATAATACTTCGATTATTTGCTTTGTTCAAAGTAACAGAGGACTTTGCTTTGTAGGGATCTTGAACTTGGACATGATAGTCATCAATTGTGCTGACTTTGTAAGGATTCGGATCATCTCTGTACCTCAAATCAAATCCAGACCTATGATTCTGATTTTTATTTGAAAATGTTGAGAAAGTACTCAAAACTTGATTTTCCTTGCTCATGTAATTGTTTATTCCAGAAGGGGGGCCATATGGAGAACGGAATGTGTCCAAATGTGGAGTAGATGTGTAATGGCGAAGATTCGAACCAGAGTCATCCTCTGTACTCGGTCTTCGAGCGAACGACATCTTCGGAATAATTATTTAAGAAGTTCACATTAAAATATTTCTCTTTTTTCAATCACAACCTCACTTTCACAAAAAAAAACACTTTGATGTATAGTTTTAGCCTGTCTCTGTTCAGGAATAAGTTTTACCCCAAAATAAAATCTCTATATTCAGTTTATGTATGGATTCGACTTAATCGTCGTTTTCTTGTTTAATGTCGCGTGCGTCCCACTTTGGACTGACTCCAATGAAGGGCTCATCAAACAAGGCACGATCTTCTTGTATGACGGAACAGGACCCACCGCCAAGTTCACAACCGCTAATTTTCTGCAAATAAGGAAAATCATTTCTCAGTCAGTTCAAATTCTTAGCTCGGGCTTAATGTCCATATAAACATAATGTAATGAGGCTACGGGTACACGCAAAATTTGATTTAACACAAAACGGTAGAGCACCTGAACTTTTTGCATTCGCATTCCGATCTCCCCACACACAAATACAAGAAAAAGTACATGACGATAACTATATGTGCCTGGCTACATGCCTGGCAGCATTTATTTTCTTTACTAAAAAGTATTAGGCTAAATAATGTCTAGCTATCAAAAAAATAAAGGAGCTGACAACAAGCTAAAAAATAATTGTTTATACCGCGATTTGTTTGCGAGTCATTTTTTTAAAACATTTTTTTCAACATTAGTGAAGTGTAATTTTTGCATAGAATTTTGCTTTATCGTACAGATTTTTCAGCTGCGATTGGCTTTTACTTGAAATTTTGCAGCGGTAGGGTTTATGGGATTAACCTGATTTGGGTGATGTTTACAGATGTTATGGTGTAGTCGCAAAAATTTTGTAAAATCGTATAGCTCAATATAGCGTACAACCGATATATACTATATATACAGGGTGTTTCAGAAAAGGCGCATAGTTGTCTCATAATATTTCGGCATAGTAACGAAAATTTACATTACAGGCAATGAGATTAAACCGCCCAACAACGAAAAGAAAAATATGCGCTTTTTCTGAAACACCTGTATATCGTAGTACACTCATCATCACGATTTTTTCTTAATGACCTAAGGCCTTCTATCTATAACATGTTAAAACCATTAGTTCAAAATGTGGATGCCTTACCCAGAAATAAATTTCGTTGGATGCTGAAGTGAGACTAAACGAGGGAGACTTCTTTGTTTTTCTATTCACCTTTGACCCTGACTGGCACTGACTTTATCTGTCCTTCTTAATCAGATCCAGTCACAGACTTTGGTACAAGGGAACTGAATTATTTGTGTTTGCTCGTGTGACGAATCCTTTGGAAACTAAAGTTGTAATTTAAGTTCCGGAGAGTTGATAAAGAAAACGATGACACGGTTGACGCTCGATAAACTCAACTAATCTTCCTTTTAACGTCCAAACTTATATTCTCTTTCTTGGTCACACTCGCTCGGTTGACTCATGAACTGTATTATTCTGTTTTCTGATTCTGATATGTGTCCACAAGTGTCTCAATGCCTTCTCATCATCTGTAAAGTAAAGTAAACCAAATCTATTAAATTAAAACTAGACATTCACATTCAAGTTCATATCACAGTCCAAGAATGAAACCTATTCTTAACCACCATACTATTCCACGTATCATAAAATTTATGTACAAGGTGGTTCAGAATAATTCTCTCCCTTCTGCACCCAAAAGTTCATTTTTTTAAAAAAACTAATGGGTTTGAAATAAGAACAGTAGGAACAATTTGCTTGAAATATATGTAATCACAACTTTGCTTGGACGACCATTCAAAGTTGGGTTGCAAGGTATACAACGATTAGGAATCGCCATGTAATCCTTTGTGTCGCCATAATTCCTCAAGCCGAAAATTCTAAAGGTTCCAATAAAAGGATACCATGCAATGAAGGAATTGTACAGACCACATTAAAGTTACTCTTCATTTTAAATGCGTCTAACCTTATTTTCCCTTTCTGGAATTTACGAGTTCGTAATTGTTAGTTTGACAAAGAAGAGGAACGAAAGAAGTGTTCTTCAAAAATAATTTGTTAGTGAAAACTTATTATTGTTGACATTGTTGTTCAGGTTGAGGAGCTCCTAATTCTACTTCGTACAATATTATCCTGCTGCATTGTTAAAGACAAACATAATTATTGCTCCAATAATTACGGATGACAATTGAAGTACCTTAATTAATTGTCTTAAGTGCACGTGGAGAATGCATTTTCCCATGCGCGTTGCGCTAAAGGTTCGAGCTGCTCTAAAAAATGCGGAAAAAGTATATCGTAAGGAGTTCCGGTGAGAAATTAATAAGACAAAGACAAACATAGTGTGATATGATTGGGAAACACCTGTGACCTATGTCTTATTATTTTCTGCCAAAACACAAGTCTTGTTTTTTGTTCTGTACACAACAAATGAAGGTGTGAAGGATTAACTCGAGTGAGTGATGAAAACAATGGAAACCCATGCCTGAACTGATGACGTTTCATTACTACTTATAATAATCAACTCCCTTCAAAATTAAATAACTGGATCTGCCATACCTACTATTATTATAACACATCACTCACGTCAGTCTCAATAATTTAAGTGCTAAGCAACTGGGATAAGTTACATTAATAGACATGTCACTGGCAAAGCGCCAATAAGGTCCAAGTCCTGCACAATTCATTCATACTTATGATTACAATTCGAATACGAATGATAACAATTCAGAATGACTGACATTCGCTAAAAGTTAGTCTAATCATACATTTGGGTATTTTTCAGAGAATGGGTTAACTTTCTATTTCGCGGAGGTAGGTCACCCTAGGAGTAAGGTAAACCTAACTGGAGAAGACCCTAGCTCTTTGCCTGGTCGAAGGATCAAACTCCCAGTGAGGTGGACCGCTATTATGTAGAGGGTGGCTCTAAATCGTAATAAACCACAGGCTTACAAAGTTCATGAAGTCAAGAAATCAATTTCATTACGGGACACGAGAGTCGACCCTAAAATAACTTCTCACAAAGGAAATAGACTTTTGAGACAACTTTCGTAGCTGGATATTGATAGTAACTTGAAATGGAAAGCACGAAAAGTTAAGAAAAAAGAAAGCGACATTTCTCTAAATTTAAAGAACGCATGCAAGTATTTGAAATTATTTCGATAGCGATACCAAATTGAAATCAAGTGAACTGAACTGTTCGGTCAATAAAAAAATGCTCTGACTCTGAGTTGCCTGCAACATACACAACATATTTTACCAGTAATGTACGTATTTTATTTTTTTTCGTTTAAGACAAAGAATTGAGTTTTGGATGGGAAGATAACCTATTTAATGAGTATATGGAGTGCCATAATATATTAGTTTCTTAGTTTTTCTCCTCGGTTGAAAATATGATGGTAAGAAAATGTGCTAGCTAGGATAGGACTGTACTGCTCTGATTATTCTTATCGTCTTGTCTTGTCAGTCAGATGAATGAGTACAGGGTTGAGTGGAGTTATGTGTATGTCTTGTGTACTCTATTATGTGAACAATAATAAACCAATCCTTACCACGGCATAGGGTTAAAACTTATGAGAACAAACTTACTAACTGTATTTTTGTTGTAGTATGGGGTCATCTGTCTCTTTTATGCACTTCTATGTTATGTTGGAGTGGAATTGTTAATTGTTATTATGATTTATCAATCAGGAAAACGCTTTTCGGTCAGTGGTTTTTTTAAAGTATTTTTTGGGTGCTCAACTACAACGACCTAACACCTTTATACGGAAAACCACCGGTTAGGTTTAATAGCCAAAACCTGTACGTTTTTAACACAGCGGGAGTACAAGTACTGGTTGTTAAATAACTCGAAGTTCATCCAGAATAATTATTTAGGTGAAAAAGTCAGAGTCGGGAACGCATTTTACTAATTACGCTACGGTTGTAAACTCAGAAGTACAGATATAAGGCAAGAAGAACAGAGATTATTTTCGTTATTATGATTCTCACTACGCATTATGTACCAGGGATGCTGAGTCATAACGGATTTGGCAAGGTTTCGAATCCTGATACTAGCATGTGCAAGTGCATTTGGGATTTGAGCGTTACTACTGAGGCGAGGGTTTCTAGAATGTATCATTTTAAAGGTAAAACTGGAGGCCCCTGCCGTTAGGAGTTTTCTTAATTTTCAGAGATTTTCTCAAGGATTTTGTGTACCCAATTTTGGGCTATCAATCATGAGACCGAAGTAGAATTTAAAATGTGTCTGGTAAAACATTTTTTTGATTATCTCAAGACACTGCGGACCGGTTCACTTGCAGCGTCTCAAGTTTCTACCATGGAGTAACGATTTTCTCTCACTCAGTGGGGCAAAATTGTTACTCTATGGTTTCTACAAGTTATCCCGCTATCAATATTTCGACTTAAAGTACATATAATACGGATAATGTGGAAAAAATGGAGCAAAAGTCCATATGTCACTTGAAAATTATACATTTTCGGCAAGAAAAATATTGTTTTTTTTTAATCCTCCGACAAATAACGTTTTATTTCTTAACGACATTAATAGAATTACTGAACCACAGTTACCTTGTATAGCCGTCGCGCGTCTTCACGTATGTCCGAGGACTTGTGTATTTCTATTATTATATTTCGATCTTCATACTCAAATTCACTTTCTCACTCAATTAAGTCTTGACAAGGTTTACCGGACGAAGTCATACTGTTACTCTGTTCAAATTGAAGGAGAAAACTGAGCACAAGAACTGGTTCGCCGACCCCTGCTAAGTTGGCGTGCGTGGATTGAAATTGTAATTGTAATTCCTGTCGTGATCTCGTCAACCAAATAGTTCAAACTTGTCATGTGATGACAAAACATTGACAACACTAACGAGTAGTTCCAAAATCGGAATTAGTCAACTCAAATCGGACAAGTACTGCAAAACCGTGAAACTGAAACTGTTGAATAATTGGCTGGTTCATAACGTTCAAAGTTAGGTCATGCTCACATTTGTGTTTAAATGTCAGTCGATGACAGATTTTCTCACTTCCCCTCGACATGATTTCCACTCTTTTGTGTCACCATTTAAAGTCAGATATTTGACAGGAAAAGTTAGGTACGTTTCTGTACAAAGTACTACGCATTCACGCATATATGGTAAAAAAAGCGCTTTCATTATTATTTTGTTCGACCCGAGAAATTGAAGGCTATGCATGATTCGCAGCCAGAACAGAACACACCGTCACCTCCCTCTATTGTGAATGTTTACTTTATTAGCTTCCTCTATCATAATGACGGACGCTGACCTCCACTACACCGATTAGATTGCGAAATATCTGTCGGCCCTGTCAAACAGAGTAGGAACACCCCAGCCAGTATGTGCCTCTTTCTTATCGCAAGAAAATTAGCAAAGATTCTTAGTGAAATTGGAACGGAAAAATTAATAAAAAAAAAAGTTGAGCTAGTTCTGCCTCTGACCCTTGTGTTATTTATTTAGACTTACGATTAGCTAAACGGGGATGAACTATTTAGCAGCAGATTTTTCGAGAGAATATCTGTCAACCATTTAATGAATTTCAACTTTGAGACTTTGATCAGTAATAATAAGTCCTTCGGTTGGACTAGGAATATCCTTGGAGAGGACAAAATATTCGATTCATGCAAAAAAAAGTCACGTTAAAAGATATACATGTACATTATCCTTGCTAAAAAATCAAGTCAGACATATCCAAGTCAATAGTAAAGAGATAAAAGTATTGATCATCTTTATCCAAGCTCACTATAAAACTAATTGAGGTTTTCCAAGTAAAAGTCACCGTCTGGTTACATTACAAAATTCAATATGTCATCTGTCATATGAGCACGGATGTATGTGTTGTAGTCAAATGTATATCGCGTTTGTTCCTATGGATGTTCACATGTATAAGATATGTAAGTGTCAACTGGAATATTTTTAGTAATGAGAAAAAGTTATTTCCTAGATTTGAAGCTACCTGTTCGAGAAAATGCCTAAATAAATAGCGAATTTACTTCAAATAATTTGATCATGAATAATTTGGCAGTACTGAATGGCTATTTTCTAAGCACGTTGCGAAGGAGACCTCACAAAGGACATGTGCTACGCCCAGGCTAAGTTACTAGGGTGGGCTCGGCGACGCCCAGGCTAAGTTACTAGGGTGGGCTCGGCGACGCCCATGCACCCCTTGTATTTCTAGCGCCGAGCGGTGCAACTTTTGGGGTTGGGACCTTCACAAAAGTTGTTCAGCAGGTCAAGGGCTATAATATATCAAAAGTGCAGCCAAATCCAACGTAGGGGACTATGCCATGATTTATGGCAGTATAGTAAGAATGGTCATAAAAATGACCTTACGACTCAGTTCTGATTGTGTTCTAAGTCCCAAACTGTATTTTTAATAGAAAATGTAATAATATGTATCTTGTGTGGCTCATTTTTGAAACTCGAGAGGTTAAATTGAAAAAGTATGGGCTGAAATATACTGCAAGATGTGAAAACGTCCATCCAAATATAAAAAAAATGCTCATGTTCATGACTCATTGACAAAGTTATAGAATGGGTGGATGAATAGAAGAAAAGAATAGATTAAAATTTATTGTATTCAAATTCATCCTAAGAAGAAATTGCCGTCGGAATTACAATTAATTTCCACCCTTTCACAATCCTTAATCAAATCTATTTATTATTTATTGAAGGTATTTATTTCGACACGAGGAAGATGAAAGATATTATTCCTCTTCATATTCTTCTCAATACAAGGGATGGACAAGGTGAACTGTTACTAAAAAAATTTGCCAACGCGCATATCAGCGTATGCGTAACCAAATAGTGGTGGTTTTAAAAAATTACTTCCCATTCAAAAACCAAACCAGAGGAATGGGAATGAATTCTATTCTTTTTTCTTGTAAAAATAAAGGGTTATTTTTCACGAATTAACAATAAAGGATTGTGACATGGTATTATTTTATTTAGTACGTCGTAGTTAGACGGAAACGCGCGTGACGCATGCATTCTCATTCACATTCAATTTGATTTCCGCTAGAATCTGACGAATGAGTGGAGTGAAATGGATTTATATTTATATTTTACACACGCGGACTTTTGTTATCCATCCACAAAATAATGTCTCATATTGTTTTTGTGGTTCATCATCACTGTATACCACCTATAGTATTAATGAATGAATTTTTACCACAAATGTGGATTTTTACCGGATTTTACTGTAAAAGACTTGGGTCAGTTCGGCACAATGCAGTTGTAAAATGGAATTTGCAAAAAAAGATATTGGCATTGGCACAGTAGAGTAGTAGTATTAGTAGTGGTGGGAAATACTTGGGTGCGATCAATATAAAATAAGAATGTAATGACAAGATTTACCACTTTAAACGGGTTGTTAAAATTTCATAACTGTCTCATAAGTTTATGGCTATATGTTTAAAAGTCGAAATCTATCTAGCCTTGCAAAATTTCAAACGGAATCTATGAGAGCAGAAAATATTACACAAGAAACTTCTAAAAATAATTGTTTTATGACTAATTGATTATAATAGTGGCGTTTTTTTTTTTGCTCTTAAACTAAAAACAAGCATTACGGTTTTAATGAACTTTAATTTGTAAATAAGTTAAACTGTAAACCAAAATGGTCTCTTCAGTACACCATGGGACCTTCCTTTGTAATAACTGATAATAATTTATATAATTTAGCCTGTATAAATTGATTTAATAGATTTCTGGTTTAATCTGCTTGATTTTAAAATCGTATTATCACAATCCACTAGAAACTAGACAAAATAATCTCTTTCCTGTAATCAATCAAATGAATGCATGGAAATGAAATGAAATGAAAGTGTGAATCCTCGTTCTAAAATCAATTGGGTTAGAAGGAAACTTGAAGATAAAATCAAAGATGCTTAAACCGATCATAATTAAGTCAATTCTTGTGTTATGAGCACTTGACTGAGGACTTGTTTTTTATTGAACGTCACGAGAAGTCGTGCCTCTTCCCTCTTGTCAAAGAGGAAACAATAGAAGATGTTCGTCCTGAGTTGAATCCTGACTTGTAAATCGCAATTTCGTAAAAGCTTTAAGTTGACTTGACAAGGAATCTGAATCTGTCCATGAACATTCAGAAGTTAAAAAAGTAACTTTTGTTTTTTCATCCTGACTTGACATGATGTTGCGATTTACAAAGTTAATACAGTCGTGTACTGTGCGTGACAAAAATTGATCTTCCTTCCTTGTCTATACATGGCTTGACTGTCTTTTGACAATATTGTGTGAAAAAAATATTATTCTTGTTTAAATTTTAAATTTGAAGGTCCCCTTCAAACTTAATTCTTTAGTTACTCGTTTCAACTCTTCTTAATTCTATGTGATTATCATCTGTTACAGATGCTGTATTTATCAATGATTTGTCTCAAAGTCACCAACAACTTAAATGTTTCCTTGCCGCAATTACTCAAAGATATATAAAAATGAAAACGTGAAGATCACACTCAAACCTTTTTTTTAGTATTTAGCTCCATCTGTAATATATCAGCCCTGTTTTCTTTCAAACTACGAACTAAACAGGATCTAGAAGAGAAATGCTAATTGCCCGCATTGTTTTCTTGGACCAGGTAATTACATATTTTATGTAATGTACCAATCGAATATCATATGCCATAAGTCAGGCAGATAATGTTTGGCGATAATTAGTACCAATATGCCTACGCCTAATAGAATACCTCCCTAGGCTCCACCCACTCCTAGTCCCTCCAAGAAGTGGCTCTCATAAATTGACCTATGCCATAAGGAGTAGTTAAACATCCAGTACCACCTTCCCACTAATCCCTGGTGTAATGAAGAAACGCAGATGAGAAAGCCTCTCTAAAACGTGTTTCCTGAGGTATCAATCCCTGGCACAGCGAGGCTGCCGAGGGCTGCTCCTACCATCATGGGCTGTCGGTGCCACCCAGTGTTACGTCACACCTCCATTGTTTCTTTGTTCTACGATTCAGACCAAAGCACCCACTTTTATGGATCCACCATGACAAAACACCATTCCACTTCTACAGATTAGAAATAGAGTGGGTGGGGGTCGGCCGCCTCCCACAAGCCAGGAGACAGTGCTGCCTCTATTGCTAATCTTTGGCCACTTTCCTACCAACCCAACCCCCCTCCTTCATATCGCACTTATTTAAGCACCACCTACTGGCTTCGGTACCACGTCGCGTCACCTCTCTCCATTACCTTACCCTCAGGCTAGACGCCATGTTTTATTTTTATGATACGTCTCCCTGAAGCCAAACCAGGCAAAGCTTTCTGTGTTTAGCAGTGATTTGAACTGAAAATACCATATGTTTAATATTAATTTGCTTGACAGTGCTGTCCCTTGTTCTAGGTTTGTCCAAATTACGAACCCTTGGATGTACTAATAATGCAACCCACGGATATTTCAGCATTTTCTGATGGAGGTCTACCACATTCCAGTTCTATGCAACCAGACGCCTTCGCGCTGTCCTATACTTCCGATACTAACCTTGTCTACACTATCCATATCGAAAGGTTTCAGCTACACCACCAGCGAGACGATATTGGTATTGTAGACCGCATTGCGATAATATTAAAATGGTTTCTCTCACCAAAATGGCGTCACCACTGGCATCGCTGCTGGCGTAGAAGACTTGGAGGCATTGTAAACTGCCAAAGCTATCGACAACAAAAGTATTGTTGTAACTTGAACGCACTTTTCTACTAGGTATTTTTCTATTGAGCCATCCTGGAACCCAAACTCCGACTGACCTGCCACAGGGCACTACTGGCCTTTTTCTTCCCTCTCAAAGAATGACAAGAATTTCTGACATTTCCTTCCGACTTACAACTGAAATCGAAGCCTCATTAAAAATTATTAATTTTAACTGCCTTGATACAATACAATGCCTCGTGGCGACGATGATTCAAGTGCCATTTTATCGGCTTGATAGTTAAAAAACTTTCGACTCAAGGTATTTGAAGGTCTATAATTACGTCAAAGCTGATCGTGCACATCGTGTGTACAATATGCAGTCATTTTCAAAAAATGAGTTGATAATAAATCTCTTTAAATTGTAACTGTTATTACACAGGATTTTGCATAATATGCATTCTACTTAGGTTGCCCTTTTAAGGTCCCTTTAGTCAGGTTCATCTATGCCCTTGTGACTTACTGCACTATATTTACAGATGTTATTATTCCAAATTTGTTGGGCCCTTCTGTCAGTCACTCTGTCTAATGAACCCCTCTTTATAGTGTGTAATAAATAATAATTGTAGTGCAAAAATCTTTTTGGTCGGTGATTTTACCGTAGAAAAGTTGACTTAATGATACCCTGGTCGTGTCAACCCTTCAAGCATCAAACGTTCCCTCACAAGGGAACTTCGATTCAATTCATTTAACTTCATTCACTATCCTGTTGAATTTCAAGAGAAATGAACGAAATTCCTGAGAAGGGATATTTTAGGCCGAACACTCAAAACGTTACACGATTTCAGGAGAAATTTTCGAAATTTTATAATATTTTGCTTCTGTACGTAGTCCCTCCTTTCTTTCTTGGCTTCTTTGTATTTTTTTTTGTATTCGATACAACATTTGATTTTTGAAGGGAAATATTAATACTAATTAATATCCAACCTAAAGCTTCCCTCGTTGGACTATCCTTAATGTACTGGACTACCGCTCTGCATTACATCGTTCTGTAGAGGCCAGTCTTATTAAACAAATAAGCAATAAGAAAGATTTAGGGTGACAGGACAGGTCCGGACTCAAACAAACTTTGTTTCAATTTCAACCTTTTAAATTATTTTGAATTGGACGCTAATTATCAGGAAATAACTAAGGCAGAAAATAATTATATTGTATACATATTACTTGCAACGGAGGGACATTGCGACTATAGGATAAAATTGGTTGTTAGAAGTTGTGACAAAATTAGAGACTGTTCCCATATGGCAATGCTAGACTCTGGGATTAAAATAATTGACTAAAATAAATTAAGGACCTGTCGTTTAGCACGCTTGACTGGCTAGACCGTATTTGTAGTTTAGACTAAATCCAGGCGCCGCTCAATTAAACTCAAGTTAAGCTAAGCTCTGGGATTGAAATTAATCACGTGGCCATCACGATGACCTTTAGATTTACATCAAGTTGCATTTAAAGAAGAGATCTCCTTTGATATAAAATGTACACACGTAACACGCACACATAACAAAATGTTGCTTTAACTTGAGTGATGATGTCATCAAATGTCACATACCGACGGGGCTAGTCAGTCAAGTCCATAATCTTACATGACCAAAGTTTAAGCACAAGTTGTACTTGTCATCATGTCAGGTTTAGCTTAACCCAAGTATGTGTATTACCTAATAAGAGCAAATTCCTCTGCATTTTTTAATAAAGTTCTTCAAATTCAAGACAGATATCAAGGACTGCACATGTCACTCCTCTTGACCCCAGGGTAATCAGATGACACTTGACATTTAGACTGACGTCAGCTCGAGGCCGGCCAATTACCTTACCGGACAAATACTACACTCATTCTTATGTTCGAAATCGGAACTACAGTCCAGTGGAACTAGAGGTGTAAAAGGGCCGGCTTTTGCCGGCCCTGCCCGGCCCGGCCCTAAAAGTCTTCCCCACACGGCCCGGCCCGGCCCTAAGAAATTATTTTCTAACCAACATCTGGCCCGGCCCGGCCCTTGTGTCCGAAAAATTCGTCGGCCCGGCCCGGCCC
>JAQGCA010001505.1:0-17211 GCA_034698945.1 Protaphorura quadriocellata
CGGTATTACGAAAACACCGGAATACCGGACTACCGAAATACCGGTATTGAAAAATTCACCGGTATTGGATTCACTACAATAAAGTACTACCTCGTAATAACATATTGAAGTAAATACAAGTAATGTACAAGAAAACACGGATTAATAGAAATTCGATATGGTGACATATAAATCTCATATTTTTGTTGAGATAAAAGTTGTCCTTTTGACACAGGAAAGCCACACCATAGTAAAAGTTAACTGAAGAAAAAGAAAAATCAGTTGATATGGCTGCTCGATCTATCAAACCCTTTCCAGAGCGAACCGACAAGGGCTGAATGCATTGCTGCATAACGGGCAGACTATTTGCGCTAAAAAGTATTTATTTTCTGCGAAGATGAGAGAAATAATATATAAAAAAAACACTGGGGGTTATACTCTGGACTTATTATCTACCATGAGTTCTGCAATGAAAGAATTCACCTATCACACATTATTCATCAAATGCTGGCTAATCGTCTATTTTACGGGGGAGAAATCCCCCAACCCTGGAATAAAAAAAATGAAACATTTCATAACGCGATAAAGCGTAAAAAAAAATTTGCGAAAAACAAAAATGAATAAAAATATGATGATAGGCTCCCATTAAAAGAAACTGTGTAGTGGTTGGTTATTAGCCACGCGACTGTCGCACGCACCTTACAGACAGGCACAACCCGACGGCAGAATAAAACTTACTTTGAAGACATGTATCGTACATAGTCATCATACAATATGATTACATGAACCCCGCAAATGTCCTTGACTACCTTCACTTGTTCGGAGTTGAAGAGATCAACTGCCAACTGGATGAGGAACTCCTCACTCTCACTGACATATGGCCCGAGAAAAGGGTTGTATACTTGTACAGGGTCCCAAATATGTATTCAACTTGTTTTACGTTCCTTGATTTTTAATTATTGATCTATGTTATTATGACCTATGATCACTTTACATTTCACGTGTTGGTAGTGTACTGTCCCCACTGTACCCCTCTGTTTGAATTTAACGAGCTAATTCTAAAAAATTATTGGCGTAAGATTCCAGAATAGTATTTTTTGAAATTTTGAACTCGTCATGGGTAAAAGACGCTGGAAAATCTTGAGCTATTCGAAATCTTCAGGTTCTTGTGCGATGGAGCACTTGGATTTTGAGAAAATTAGTTTCATTCAAATGTCTTTTTTATTCTAAATAATCCGAGTGTTTGTGTCTGACTGATGTACAAAATCGAGTGAAATAAACATGTAGCACCTTGTATACAAAGTTAAAAGGTATACCATAGTGAGAAAACAACAGGTGGTCTTTATTATTCGAATCTAACTAATGTAGTCAATGCCTGAGTTAAGTAAGATCGGGTTTTTATATAAATAAAAAAATGTGGAATGACTATATAATAATTAGAGCCCGAGCCAGAAGACTTACACCTTGTCACAGAATGAACCCAACCCAGACCCGGTCCGTCACAAGTCTGCTAGTGCTACTTCACTTTTTATTTAGCAATGTGCCTTTTCCTTTCAACTCAATAAAATAAATCATTCAGTCAAACAAGTTCTTGTCGTAAGTAGAAATTGCAAGGCAATCAGATAGCACATGCACATGCACAAGTAAATCCTCTGGGATGATTACTGATGACATGTTGGTCTCAGCCGTTGACGCTGACATTGACTTTAGATGAGATGTCGAGCCTAGGAGATCGTTAACTGGTGAATTTGTGGAATTCTATTCGCACTGATGTATGTATGGAATCCTGTTGAAAAATGTATCTGACATTTTTTGTTCAAATCAATTCGGTTTATTTGCTACTTAACTCTAGTTTTGACTGTAGCATATAAGAAAAACAATTGTCTCTCACAATTCGTATATTTGTGTTTATGTTTTATGTTCAGAATACAACATTCACATTGAATCTGCATGCACTGTACCGGAAGTCGATCAACTACAAGGGTCGGTTTAGTTGTGTCTTCATTGAATTTATTAATTTACTGAACTAAGTGTTATTAAACGTGTATTCATAGATTTAAATCACTTAAAAATAGCTTGAAATGTGTGTGATCTAATTATTTTAATAAGTTTAATAATTCTTGTAATATGTAAAGTGATCGTAATTTAACATTTATTAATAATAATTGTTTAATTTATTAATATTACAGCCTGAAGAGGAATTGACCGAAAAATAAAACAACTGACGTCCATTTAATTATTTCATTGAATTTGGCTAGTTGATTTGGCATGATTTGGCATTTTATCTAATGCAATGGAATTCAGGAAGTGGGGGTTAGCATTTATTCACGTACAAAATGACCAACTCATATCGCAATAGTCTATGAAATTGTCAAAAAATGTTGAAAATGTTTCTTCAATACTTTTTTTGTAGAATTCACTACTCTACAAGAAAGTAAAAAGACTTGGTCCTTTTGTACATGATAGCGTAAATAAATGCTTGGCTATGGCGTCAAATATTTTTTCTATGATTAAGAGTCTCCGCAGTGATTTATTCACAAGATCTAGGGCTGCGTAGAATCATCAATTTTAAAATAATTGTGTCAAAATTCTAAAATAAGTTAAGAGGAGGTGAGCATAGTACAAGTAAATAAAATTTCTTCCGAACAATGACTGAAAGCATTGCGACCACGCTTCTCTGCCACCGCTAAAACCGAAGTCAGAGAATACCAGACATTGGAAATCAATTTTCAATTTGAGGTAAGACTATGAGACACTTTTCCATCTTCATCAACATCTGTTATGATAGGTTTATGATAGGTCAGCATTGAATTCAATATGATTTTTCAGAGATTCCCTAAGTTTTCCGAGGCAAGGTTCTATTCGTAACATCGTAACATATTCATCCCACATCATCTCCCGGCCCCGGAAACACTTGGCCAGTTCATAATTGAATCTTGAAAAAGTCAGGGAGGTGGAATATATTTAATTTTATAAGGGAAAGTGAAGACTCATGCTTTATGTCCTATGTGAAGGGAAAAAGACTGTTGTTGAAGAATTGCTTAATTATACGGAAGCGTTTACTTTATTACTATAAATTAGATATGCTCTTGCCTCTACTTAAGGAATAAGAAGGGGCTTTCATGGCGACTACGACTACTAATAGAATTTATGTCCAGTCAAGTTTCAGTGTCTGTCTGCTGTAGGTAAGCCCTGACCTACCATTATTTACAAATTCCCCTTTAGCTCATCTTTCTAACTCACGCTAATGTTCTCCAAAAAACCTCACCCCTTTCATTAATGTTCAGCCGGATAATGTAATAATGCATAGTTGAGGAATACATTAAAGTCTTCCGACTTTGAATGCTCATGTAACTCGTAATTTTTAACTCATACAATCACTGGAAGCCGAGCCTCTGGGAATTAATGTAACGTCTTATGAAGTCTCGCATGTCTCATTCACTTCCTTGAACTCTTATTTTTTGGACAACCAAATCGAAAATAATGTATTAGTCCACTTTATTCGGCCCTGTTCGGTAATAAGTATGATCCAGTTATCGTAATAAAATGCAACGTCTGGATTCTGGATTTGATACACATATTAATATGACGAATTTCAGACTGAAGACACTGACATTACTCTCTTTAAATGAGCTTTATAGCGCATCCAAATAACGGTAAGTCGCGCGCTTATGTTTTATGCACAAGTTTTGAATCGTCATACAGACAGCCTCCGCTGCCTCATAATGTTGATGGTATGATCTCTCCGGCATTCATGATGTCAAGAATGCTACAGCTTCTTATCCAGTGTAGTTTTTTCCTACTTATTTGGCGTATCTTTGCTACTTCAGATGAAAAGCCAACCCATTCTATAAAAAATATTCGATGTTTAATAAAAAATTGAAATCCCAGTCACAATTGCATAGTTTCGAAGGAACAATAAATTGTTCATGAATTTAGCAAATTCTGACAAAATGTGCTAAACTGAAATCTCCGATTTGCATTGAACATCGTTACAGACATCAAAATACCATGCTTACGTGATAAACCTACCCGTGTACATGTAAAACTGAGTATATTTTTGTTGGCATGACTGATCCGAAGTGAATTGAATATTTATCGTGTGTGGGTATTACCTAATGTATGCGAGGAAAGTACGTATTCGAAAAAAAAGGGGTAAATTATTTAAGAGGAGCAAATGAGAGTTCATTTTGTATTCATGTGGTGGTGCCGTGCCGTAAAGCCAAGAAGACACAAGAAATGAAGTAAACAAGTAAACTGGATTTGAAATTGAATTCAAAGAGGTGCCTTCCCGTGTTTATGAATGTTCTTACGTCTTGCTTCTGCTTTATCTGTACTTCTTTTTTAAACAAACCCGAAAACTTGACCAGAGAAAGAAATGAGAGCAATTACCGGTTGAGCGATGGATGGACACCGAAGTATAAAAAAATCCTAATGTAAATGTAGATCCTGCTGAACCGACAAATGCAATTTGAGGGAACACGATGATTATAATCCTTATAAACTTTTGTGGTCCGCAGTCTAACAGCTCCTTGCTGATCGGAATATCTAATGAACGAACGGACTCGGACATCTAAAATTCAATGGACAGGTGTAAGTTATTTACAAAAGTCACTTCATTGTCTCCCAATAAACCTTGGATACATTAGGGTTTAGCCATAACCTCTGGCTCCGATTTATCAATTGTGATATCATACAGGGTTAGGGTTAGGGTTTTGCGTACGGATGAACCAATTGCAAAAGTCGCTTGCAGTTAAAAATTAAATATACAATTCAGGTCCTATAGGCTTACCTCGAATTCATATGGATGAAATAATATTAGACTGAACTATGGAACTAAAAAATCCAGGTGTTGGTTTAGCAGTACTGTGAATTCCAAAAATTCATGCATTGGGTCACAGAATTATTACAAGATTAGTATTAATTTGAGTAGTTTTTTAATCATTTTAAAAAATTAATTTGGGCAAATAAAAGAAAGTACACACCAAAATAAAGATTTATTTTTAATAGTAAATTTTTGAAATATCTACGTAAATTGCTCGCAATGAATTCCTGATTGCTCCCTGGTTTACTCTGACCACTTACAAATTCACAATATAATTCTGAAATTTAATCAACACATCAGAGTCTAAAACCAAGTGCATCAAATTCTGAGTGGAAATAATATTATACAATCTACTGATATTGATAAATCAATGTAACATTTATGCTACAGTGTTGAGTGAGCTATGGAATTGGTGACTTCGATAAAAATGTGTCCAATCCAATCCAAGATTATTGTTCTTTTTCAATAATTGAAAAAGAATTGCACAGTGCAATTTCAAAATATGCACAATAATTATTACTGTGCATATTTTGAAACACATGCACATACTTGCGTTAATATTATCATTGTTTGTCTTACATTGTTAGTATTCTCATAGGATTTGGCATTTTCCTCAATGTTATAATTTATTCCTTTTTTTATTTTGCGTGTGTAATCGAAATTAATTTTTTTCAGGATTTTCTTGTAAAACACAAGTGCTTTGTGGAACCAACTGTGGTAACTCCTTGCGTTCATTTTGCCAGCGAGCTCTTCCCTTAGAACACAAATAATATTTCAAAGCCTTAAAAAATACTTCCCGACTGTATTAATTTTCCCTTTCACTCTTTCGGTTCCAGTTTTAAGAGAAAACGAGAGTGATGAAAACAGGTAGAGAATAAATTATGACCCATCTTCGGCAATCCATCCAAATCCACACCAATGAAATTGGGATATGATTTTACAATGAAGGTTATTTTAAAATAAAGGGTCTAAAATTCTACGTGAATGAATTGGTTCACCACAGGCCATGTCCCGTCCCGATTCCCGAATAACCCTTTCCTTCGTTATTCATTTGATATTATTCTGGCTTCCAGGTAGAAAAACACCTCCGGGAAACTCAGAATTATTCACAAAACATGTTTCCACAGAAATTGAAACCTTTGTCTTACATTCTCTTCTTCCATTCTGCGTATATGGAACGGACTGTATCTTTCTAGATAAAATTTAATGAACTCCTTGCTCCATGCTGCTTTTAAATGAATTAGGGAAGAGAGGGAGCATAAAATTTTATTATTAATGAACCAGAATTCCCTCTCCGCTGTGGATTAATTATCCTAAGGGCCATTTTTTGAAGTTTCTGGCCAAGTCATGAGAATGGACCAGAAAATGAAAATGATGCATGTCAAATATCCGGATCAATCAGTAATTTGTTTCCTTGGATTGTAAACGATAAGAATTCGTGTTTGCTTATTAGGGCCGTTATGATATATTCGTAATTAACCCAAGCAGTAGTGTGTATTATTATTATATATTATTTATATTGCTCGTTTTGATCTAGCTTTGCTCTGTTAATTTTGAATTTTAATGATCGAAAGTTCATCGGTGTTGTTTTTAGCTTAGTTTAGTTGGGATTCGGATGCAACCTCGGCGATCACGAGCGGTTAAGGAAGCTCCATTTCAAAATGGGATGGCTCAATTCAGATTCAGCCTTAGAATACAAATCACCTTATTAATAAGATGCGATGGATCATTAAGTTTAAGTTTGGTTCAATCCGTTGAGTATCTTGGCGCCCCAAAATGTCGAAGCAAGTAATCAGCCATATGTATTGTGGTGATGAAAAATTTACATGGACTATTGTATGTACTTCATGAAAGAAAATCGTAACCGTTGAGCTGATAGCACGAATGAATAGAACAACTTTGAGACGTGAGTCTTCTGTAAATCGATTTTATGTCTTTATTTGTGATCTCCACTTTTTTAATCGTTATGATTTCGACGAGCTCTCAGGAACTGTCCACACGCAAAATGAACTGAATGATTAAAAATAACAGTACCTACAAGTATTTTGAGAAATTCTTAAATAACAATTGGTAATATATGTATTATTTATTAAATATAAATTGCATTGCAACTAACTTTACTATTTGTCATCCTTTTACAAGTCAGTACTGAAATTATTGTCACGAGGAAACATTAATAAGTTTCAAGAATAATTGGCAACGTACTATCAAACCCCAAATAATATCACAACTGGAAGGTACAACCTTCAAAATTGAAGTATGTATTACCACATAAAATTTTAACCTTAAATATTTCTATATATAATAATTACATAATCATTTTATTCGTTATATGAATGGATACAATTTACTTGTTGGCAACTTCTGAACTTATTTATGATTGGCACATTTTGGAACTGGCATTAGGTCTAAACCATGTACGACAATCCTAATATATTAAGCGTATTTTGGCAAATCTCATAACTGTGGCACAGATTATTTGATGAGTATGAAAAAGTGTATTATAACTACTTACCGGGGTGTAAAAATAGTGTTGTACGTAAGGCAGATCCCTAATTACTCTGTTGATAGGATTCAAGTTCATTGAAATGAAGTTCTATGAAATACTTCTGTATTAACCCGTTTTGGAAATCAATTGATTAAATTGGTGGTTTTCTGGAAGAACACTTGCTTCAAAAGCTTTAAAATATGTATATATGTACTACTTTTCATAATTCTTAAATATTGTTACTAGTGTAAAATATCGTACAGTGCTGTAATGTAGGATTGAGCCATTTGAAGTGTTTCGTACTTGGATAATTGACGATCAGGTCCAATGGACGGTAAATATGTTCGGAGTCTGTCAAATGCTACATTGAGACTTTGCATTCTTCTTCTCTCTCTTGCATTGGCTGCCAAACGCCGTTTTTGCTTCACGACAGGAGCTACCTGTTAATGAGTTAATCATTAATAGTCATATCTCTAATTCTCGCTAATTGTGTCGACTCAAAAGTTTTGCCGATTTTAAAATTACAAAACTATCGAAATAATTTTCAAACTTCTAAACGTGAACTATAGTAAGTAAGGAAAATCATTGGATAAATATGCGTGCTAAACGAACTCTGAATTCTGGTCGTAATTAGTCTAATCAGCACATGAGATTTTTGAACCCAGTTCTAATTGGATGGAATGTTTATTGTTATGTTCAAGAGAATCATGTTGATCAAGTTTAGTGGAGACACGGTTACAAATCATTTCGATTGGGCTTTTAACCTCCACATGTTCTAATGTGCTTCTCAGAAGAAACACAATACGGTGTGTGATTTGTCACGTCCCCACTTATCAGGTTCAATAATCCCATATCAGTGCAGTGCCCGGTTAATTTATTAATCTGTTGGATTTACTTACCTTGTTTGTATTTCGTTTCTTAGCAATTTTTGCTTTTCTCCGTCTTCTCCCAGGTTCAATCGGTGTTTCTGGTTCTGATTCGGTAGGAATTGGTAAGGTAGAGGAACTTGGACCAGGAGATACGTAATCAATTTTATTCGCACCACTATTCGGCTCACAAACCACTCCAAGTTCACTACAAATCCTTTCACCAATATTGTCAGATTCTGAACTTATCAAAGTCTCCCGACTCAACTCTGCTTTCACGGAGATATCAGTCAAAATCTCTGGTTTTATTTCAGTCGTTACACACATTGGAACATTTTCGTAATTTTCTCCAGGAATACTTTGGCAGTATTTAGGGTCAGTATTACATGTACTGGAACAAGTGCTAGTTGACCAACAGGAATTTGTAGGGGAATATGCACTGAACACCGATTCTGGGCTTTGTGATGACAAATAACAAATTTCATCTCGAAATCGGAGTTCTTGGCTTGCAAAATTCATGACTTCGCTCATTTGCATTTCTTCAACTTCTTTCATATTTGCTGCTACACGGAGTAATGTTGTTCTTGTGGTACCACCCGGGGAAGGAGACAACATGGCAATAAGGGTTGACATTTTTTGCACATGTAACGGAATATACTATTTGGAATAATATTTTGCTAGAAATGTTCGTATATGATAATTTTGATATTTTCTCAAGAATTAGTGTTATGTTATCAAATGTGCCAAAAAATATTTATCTGAAAATGCTTTGCACGCAAGAAGAACGTAAAATAATTATATGAGCGGATGGATGAGATCAAGTTGAGCAACTGAGTGGACTTCAGGTGAGTCTTGTTCTTTTTCTTCTTCGTCTTAAGGAGTAGAAGGGTGTAATTTTCTTTCAGGAGAAGTTCACCCTCTGGACATTTAAGGAGTACAGAACAGAAGTTACTTCTGTCCTGTTCTCAAACCGATTTTCTCTGCCTTCAAACTTCAACCCTGGCACGCTGCTATGCTTCTGGTTTACCAGTCCAGTACTTTACAAACTGTTCATTATCCTACATGCGTTACGTACTATTAAATTTATTTGTCTTGTTCTTACAGAAAAATGTAATTTTTGCTTTGTTTCCTTTATTCTCCACCTGTTCTAGTCCAATTGTGAATGTCTGGGTTGCGGTAGAATATTGGGCAAGCAGGTGACAGCAATCAACATTTGAAAACCATTGCATTGTTCAAAATTGCACATGCAGTTGCTCTTTTGTTAATCTAAAGCCGCGACTCATCGCGTGCGAAATTAAGGAGCGCAGACAAAGATTTAGTTTTAACTGTTCTTAAAAATCGTCAAATTAATTTCCGATATAAAAATTATTGAGGACGTCCGCAGAAGCTCTGTGCGAACTTTTAGCCAGGATTAAACAGTTTGTGATTATTGTTCTCAAATAAACTGCCTTCATGTCCAGCTTTTATAAATGTCCATACACAGCGTTTGATCCATTTTGACCAGAATTGATCAGGGTATCAGATCACGTGATCAACAATATATTGTCTTTCGATGTCTTTGTCTATATTTGGCTAGCTAATATGTCATGAACGGAACCTCGAATTAGGGTAAATAGCCAACGCAATTGTTCGGTCAGTGTGGTCGAAGAAGAATAAGGTTAGTTGAGTGAAAAAACGAATTGAGTGAATTCTGTAAATACTTAATCAGTGTAAACATTGCTTTGTCCACCTAAGAACAGAAAGTATGATTGTCAAAGTATTTTGAAATAAACCGAACGGTCCTTACAAATTATTCCAAGATAATCCGAAAATCTGAAATAAATGGAACAACCACATGGTGAGAAGCTTTGTTCAAAATTAATGGGTAGGACTAAATACTAAAGGGCTCTCCTGAGGAGGATTAGAATTTCTTAAGCTTCTTGCTTTCTTGGTTCTTTTGTTTGCCTTTGATCGGTTTTCTTCACTTATTTCATGCCATGAATTCATGTCTTAAAGGTGGTCCATTCTTACCAAATACCCGTTTTGCAGCTTGGCTGAACAGTTTTTAGATTTTCGAGTTTTTTCTTCAATGAAATGTACATGTAAATGCAATGTGGGTTGTGCCACCTTCAATTAAATTCAAAATCTTGCATGCATTTACTTTGAAGATTTGGCTGCTGTTTGCAACGCAATGGCACTAGACTTTCTTGTATTGCTTTGATTTGAAAAACCATTGCGTGGTCGACAAAGATTTCGTGCAAGCAAGTATGAGTAGACCCAATAATCGCACGCAATCAAACTTGTAAATATTTTACAAAAAAGTAGTATGATTTATAATTATTTCAACAGCATTGTTCTGTCTGGGAGAAGAACCTAGAGCGAAATTTGAAAAACATGAGAGACTTAAATGGCCTCACTACTGTATAATTATGTTAATTCGATCTGACTATCTCTCCGTTCGCAAAATTGAAATGACAAGGCTGGTTATTCAAGAATTAAAATAAAACACAATGGAGAAGTATGTAGGTTAGCATAAAACCGTAAGCACTTTATATACAAGGTGCCACGCGTCCTTGCTGCGTGGTTTTGTGGAGTCACCTTCTTCTAAGAATATTTAGCTGTGAATAGAATTTTTGCGTTTGCTGGGAGTTCAATTCAACAATACATAAAATGGAAATACATGCATAAATTGTTGAACAAATTTTTTTTAGTCTTCCTTATATGGCGTGCAAGACAATTGGAGTGATTGGCTTGCCCAAAAATATCAAAATGGGGAGAATTGACTTTGGTCCAAGATCTGATTACCACATTTATGAACACATTTATGACCACATTTATGACATCTCAACGGTGTACTTCCAGAAGCCGTTAGCAAAAACTCATCGGAAATTTTTGTTTTGATGCGAAAATGTATACAGAGCGCTTTAGATCAATAAAAGACGTAAAAAAAGACACTTTACACCATTACATTACTGATCTAAAAATCGTATACCGTGTTTTGTGTGAGTGTGAAATGTGTGGTTTACCAGATAGCCATGTACAAGAACGAATATATTTGGCACCCTGAACTTTTGAAATGGCGGTTCTAACGCTCTGAAATCCGAAATTGAGTTTAAGGTAAACTTAGAACTAATAGGTACCATGCATGTTTTTTACAATGAGTGACCAGAAGTACCCATCCAGCCCTATGATTCGTAAATAATTAATGTTTCTCCGTATATGTATGACTTATGTTTAATAATGAGATCGTCTTAAGCAGCATGAGAGCTCTTATTTCATTCTCTTGCTTCTTCCAAGCAAAGTCAAAGTTGAAGCCCTGAGGTTTCAGCGATTTGGTGGTCTTCATGTGAGATCCCGAAAATCCGCTGCCTAATTACGAAAAATAACACGAGGACCTGCCACCGTACCGCAATGTACGGACACAGCCACAACTTATGATTTATTGCATTAACGGGACGCATTAATTTCCTCTGTGTACACTTCTTGTTAGCTACTAATATTTTTCTAAAATAAAGAAACAGCCTCGTCTCATTGCTCATATTTCTATCTTAGATCTCATTCTGAATTTTAATATTGTTTATATTACGTGCGTGCAAGCGTGAAGAGTTTAGTAATTACAATCATACTGCTAGTCTCTTCATTGACTAAAATAAAAATCAGTATTCCAGCATAAAATAAGAGACCGTAGACAAAGTATCAGCCTTTGTTCATCTTCATTGATGATGTTGAGCAAAGGCAACTTGAGCGAGAAATTAGGTGTCCAATATTATATGGAATCTCTTACATAACTACCCTGAACTTTTAAAAATAAAAAATAAAACCGATTCCGATTTAAAGGAACTGAAGTGAGCAATTCTGAACATGATGTGGTGTTCAGAATTATGCCACGGTGCGCTGTTCTCCTACAAAATTGCCAAATTGAACGGTTTGCCCACGCACGGTAGGTTCGTGATTGTAATATAAATGTGCCGAATTGCAGGCACATGTGTTTCGAAATATAAAATGTTTAGATTTTGATAGTTTATTCTTATTCCAATATTTTTCAACATTGATGCAGCAGAACTTTTATTTGAAGTGTATTTTCAGCATAGTATTCATCAGTATTCTTTATCATCATTACGACTGTTTGAATGTCCGAGTTAAAGAGTACCGTCAAATTTTACTCCAAAAAACTATATTCATTATAACCGTCCTATTTTGGATCCCTCGATTAGCGTTTCCTTAAAAAAACTCGATAACAATATTTATTGCTAATAACTACTTGTCCATGAGCAAAATATATTTCGGTTAAGTTGTATAGATAATTTCAATTGAACCCACACCAATCGATAAGAACATATTTTTATGAAATTAACATTACAAAATTCAAACATACATATTTAAACACAGCAAACGCCAACCAGTATTTCCTTCTGAATACAATAACTTCGTTGACTCTAGTATGGCACTGGTTAAGAGATTTTCATGGAATACGGGTAGGTTTGCTTTCATTCCTAATTACTCTTTCCTGGGAATACGCATAATCTATGAGTTACTCTCGAAATAATTATTTGTTTTATAGCAGGTCATCCACTCGGCTGTTTTGTGTTTAATAAAATGCTCACTAATTATGAGATCGTGTATATACGGCTTATAAAAGGTATACTTCTCTATGAAATCTGATAAGAAATATACGGCCAATAAAATTTTAAAAATCATTGCGGTAGGTTTTTAAATTACATTCACTAATGAGGGTTCTCCTATGCTCATGGAATGATTGTAACAAGTATATAGTCGTTGCTTTTCACAATTTGGTCAGATTCTTTTCCAGCTAACTTCTTTTCGGTCATAATCTGGAATATCTGATTGTTTATGTTTTGTGATGTTCGTATTGATATAAAGGCAAACCCGCAAACTCAGATCAAGTGTAAGCGTTTGCTGGACCATCTCTCGTTGAAAATGCCTAATAATACGTGCAGCTTTGTAACGAAGCGAAAACCTGTTTTGATGAAATGTATAGGGGGGTACCTCTTACAACAACTGTACAGATGAAGCTATCGCGTCAAGATCGGAATTTCCAACTTGAAAGCATTATTAAACCACAATTTTTCACTTTGTTTAGACAGTTTCGAGGTTGAGACTAAAGCAAACATGGTAATTGGTAATATGTATAGGATAGGGTGCCGAATATTGTGACACCGGTTTATGTTTGCATACAAAATCGTGATAACTACTAGCTAACACAGGTACGATGACGGTAACTGCTGATTCCGATTGGATAGCTAAATCTCAGAGGGGAATGAATTGGTTGACCGAAATGCCAGTTCTTGAACGAACCTGCATGTCACTTTTTGGCTTATAGTAAGAAAATTGATTTCGATATAATTATTGTAATTGTAGCAATATACTTTAAATGAGTTTCCAATTTTGAAAGTAGCACATTACTGACATTCTTGAGAATGAATTGGCTTCCTTGAATTGAAGGAAGTTATAAGAAAAATATAGGTTATCGGTTAATTGTGAGGCTCACTTTGTATTAATTCGGTTTTGCAGACTCACAGTGGTGGGAGAGAATTCTTTATTTCGGTCGTAATATCCCATTTCCTAAAGAGTTCATTGCAAAAACTAAATTGATTTCCATTGATTCTTAACCACAAAATTCACAAATAAAAGATATCATAAGTGTCATAAGTCTGGGTTAATCTACCCAATTAATTTCCAGTTTGCGTTGCCGGACCTAGACTTATGACACTAGGGCTCGTATGATAATACGTTCTATTTGTGAATTTCGTGTATCGAAACAAAAGTAGGACTTTGTTATCCGGATATCTAATATATTTGTAATCAACCCGAATGTATTGACTCGGCAGACCTAGTTTCTTCGTCCTTTTTATTTTATCTTTATTTTATATATTTATATATTTATATGTAATTCATGTATTTATATATGTAAAATGGAATTTTCAAAACATTCAACGGATTTGTGAGTTCTGCAATTTACACAAAAATTTACAATAGAGGCGACGGAATCATCGTCAATTGAGTTGATTCAGAGCTCGATATGGCTCTAGTATGTGAAATGTAATGTGGCTGATCCGCTGATCGATTACTATGCTATCTAAGGACTGGCTAAAAGCTTGTATGATTGTAATTAATTTGTGTGTGTCAGATTAGGGTTGGGGAAGCTTGAGCAGAAATACCGCCAGTCTCGCATTATTACGACGAAACTTTGATACCCGTTAAATGTGAACAAAGTGGTGCATGTTTTAATCTCCATTGCCTTTTGGAAGATACACTCGTTGTGACAAGAATTGTGCTGATTGAATCATTAAATTTTGCACACACTGTAAGTATAGGCACAGTTTACATGTCCAAATTCAGGAACCGGTATTTATTTCTCTTATTCATTATCACAGTTATTACAACTCATTATTACGTCAACAGGTACAACTCATCAATTCCGAAATTTTCAAGTAATCGTCAAAATACATTAAATACTTAATCTAATAATTTTCGTTTAATAAATTACACCTGGTGGCATGGCAGGAAATAGTAATGGCATTGTTTTCAGAATAAAATCTTTCCAAGTAATATTCAGCAAGATGATTGTGATTGTGATGTTAGTTCAAGTTCACAAATAACAAATGCTGTTCTACAGTTATACTTGATGTCTACTTGATGAAAAGATCACTGAAACCAAGTCGGTGTCCTAGCAGTGTCACTTCTTGTTCGAATTCACTGCAAATATTCAGTACATCTCCTGGGTCAGGCAGGGACGCTCTATCACCAATGAATGTGACTCGAACTCTGTCTTCATAACTAAACAGAGCCATTCCTATCCCTGTATAATCAAATAAATTATTTCATTAAATTATTTTAATTAAATTACAATTAATTTTTAGGACCAGTAACTCGTGATTCTTACCAATCCGATTTTTTATTGGAATCCAAGCACCAATTTCCACGAGGGAATCCCCCTGAAAAACCTTTACCCTTTCGGATGGACCTGGGATATTACTAAACGTCATTGTTGCGTGAGCTAATGGGGCTAAAACTTCCAACAAGCGATATGGAAACAATCCGAGGAGATAAACGATATAGAAGTTTGAAATGACATCAGGTGAGGATGCCAATTTCTTGGATGCTTGAAAAATTTGCTGTAGTCTTTCCAAAATACAATCTTTGCCAATAGCAAGTGGGTATAGGACTACAGAAAATCGGTTTCTAGGTTTCCGATCCGGGTATGGTAAAATGGCGACTGGTGGAGAAGCATGAATGATACTCGGAATAGGTTGACCTTTGCTCTCATAAAGTTTTCTCATTGCCCCTCCCAAACTCGACAACAGAACTGCAAAAACTGAGCAATTCGCTTCATTCTTCATTTCCTTTAAAACTTTGAGCTTCATCGGTCTTGACCAGCAAAATTCTTTTGGTCCTGTCAACGTTTTTCCATGGAATGCATTTTTCTCGAAGAAACAAAGATTCCGAAGAGTAATCCGTGGGAGCATAATGAAGGATACAACGTATGCTAGCCAAATCGTGACCCTTGAAGTTTTCAGGGGTTCGATAGGGTCAACACTGAATTTGAATGGCTTGTCTGCGATACCATCGTGGAGAATATTTCCCATTGACACTCCGTCCATTAATGAATGATGCATTCGAAAAGCTATTGCGTAATAAGTTCTTCCGGGTGTTGCATTGGAGTAACCGAAATTCGGGACCACAAGGATTTCCCAAGGTGACCTATCTGGATCTGAGCAAAGGGTATCATCGTGGCAACTTGCTAACGCCTCAAATAAATCTTTTTCTGTCCAATTCTTGTCTTGTCCAGGAAACAATTTTAAGTGGTAGTTGAGTTCGAAATGTTCCAATCGTTTCCAGCAAACGAATCCACATATGTTTGTTAATGCCCATCGGAACCGATCGTAAACCAATTCACCGTCCACGTTTCGAAGCATGACACGTTCATACAAAAGTTTTCGAATTTTCTCTAAATCTGCTTGTCCTTCAATCACATACAGACCGACACATGTTGAGGCAGAAGCTGGTCTCTCAAAACTCCAAACAGTATCAAATGGATTACAAAGGAATACAGTTGAGCCGTACCGAAACCGTAGGTAGATTGATAGTCCAAATCGTGTAATAAAAATTGGGATCAGGATGAGTAGTATCAATGGTAAAATAAAAATTATTCCGGCCCATGTCAGAAATATTTCGAGAGAAGTTGTCACAACTTTTGATTTGGTTATAGAGCGGTTAAATGTCCACAGCAAAATAGTTACTAGTGAGTAATTAAACAGAGCAGACACTGCATTGTTCAGTAGATTTTCAGGCTTCAAAGTGTGGTCTTGAAGTAATGAATAGGTGTCATCTGTAGCGTTTATAGCCGACAAGTTAAAATAAGGAACATCTGCAAAAAATTCAGATACATTCTTCACTAACAGTGAAATTGACCTCAGAATATCATTTTCCAAACTCCGAAATGGAGCCTCAGGGACGCCGTTTTCTTTCTCCATCGTGTTCGGGTCACGTAATACAACGAATGTGGATGCGATTCATCTGTAAAAATAAAAGGAAAGTCATTTACATCGAATTACCATTTTCATTAATTTCATTAGTGGGGCTAACAATGGCCAACATGCAAAGGACCTGTTATAAATTCTATAGAAATATATTAATTAATGCAAAAAAAACTTTAATATTCGTACGTAAAACGCAGAATGTGAAAATGAAAGCGTCCGGTAAAAAATTACAATACACAAATTAAAGTTTCCAGAAAAAGAATAGCATTCATTATAACCTCGTAACAAAAATTGAGATCTTTCAAGTCTCTCTTTAATGTCTAATATCCACACGGTGTGCGGAATGCACGGGTAGTTTGTAGTACTACACAAGAGTTAAAAATAAATAAAATAATTAAAAATACTGTTCTAAACAATTCGCCTTTCAAAAATTACCAAAAAGCAACACAATAGACTCGTCCTGAAGTCAGAGGTTGTGAATTTGTAGTTCATATACTGTTTAGGCCAAAAGCTAGTCGAGGATTGTAGACGACAAGAATTGTAAGTTCCTATCAAGTGTGTCTAGCTAATCGT
>JAQGCA010001506.1:0-17208 GCA_034698945.1 Protaphorura quadriocellata
TTTTTAAATACTTTGGAATATACCCTCGGCGTGGTCCAAAATTATTTCGTAATTTCGAAAAAATATTTTCATATCGTTTAGGAAAAAATGTTGTAGCAATACCACACATGAATTGAGTTAGTTTTAAATATATGCATGGATGAGAAGGATGCAAAAAGTGTGTCATGTCATTTCAAATTATACGTTATTACACGAATCGATCTAATAAAAGAAAAATCCCATTTTGCTACAAGTGTAGCACCTTGGTACTTAAGCAAAGTTTTAACCTCGGTGAAAAGTTGGCAACATGGTCTTGCTACAAATGTAGTACCTTGGTTCTATTCGGTGGGGTAGATTGCGCCTTATGTTAAAATCCCATTTGCTACAAATGTAGCACCTTGGTACTTGAGCAACATTTTTAGCTTGGTAACGGACGTGTTAAACTAATTTAAGATTCAGATTTTTGCGTCGAATTACGACTGAGTACATTGTATTTGGTTCAATTCTCTTAATTTTTAGGCTTTCGGATTCATGAGTCGCGTAGCGCTTCAAGCAGAAAAGATGGATCATCATCCGGAATGGTTCAATGTGTACAACAAAGTACAAATCACTCTTGCAAGTCATGATGTCAACGGTCTCAGTCAAAGAGATGTCAAATTGGCAAATTTTATGGAGAAAGCTTCCAAGTATTGAATTAACAAAAAAATATATCAAAACTTTTTTTGCCAGGCTCATTTTTTTAAGAAAAAATCTATACTATTGTATTACTTGGACTCGACGTATTTATTTGTGTTGGTCTATCGATCGAAAGACAAGGCTTCAGCTCTTAAAATTAACGTTTTCAGACTTCAGATAACAAGTACCTTAAATGGGACCAATTCGCCACAGTAGTTTGCCAAATATGTTATAAATAAAATGAGTACACATCGTTGCAAGGTCATTTGTACGGAACCAATCATTTTTAATATCTACCCCTTTTTTCATGCAATGATTACAGATTATGATGTAAGTTTGACACTGGAGTATTCTCAGTTCTCAGGTCAATTTGTCTATACGAAAATACTATCTGCACAAAGTTATATTCTCGAATAGATTCACTATAGTCTGGAGAGTCCGGAGATAAAGATTTCATTTCTAACTCCAACCGAATTCAGTCATTCTTGACATACAGAGAGAGCTTCTTCTCTTTCCTCTGTCAGCTCTTGTCCAGTTTGCTCGAGTTTGCTCTTACTGAAATCGTCAATTGCCAATCCCTAAAGTTTAGGAAAAGTAAATTAACCGTACAGAAAATAAGGGGTAATTAATGATTACATGAATGAATGTAGGAAGCCAAACTTCGGCTTACCTTAACAATTGTCCATTCCTTGTCCTTGCAAGTAACCGGGAAAGAAAATATAACGTTTTCTGGTGTTCCGTAAGAGCCATCTGAAATCAATATACATATTTAATGCCGAAAACATCTAACAATAGTTAATTGTTATTTAATTTTTAAAAGTAAGAGTAAATAAACGTACCCCTATATACATATAATTATATACCTGAAATGACGCCCATGGAGACCCATCCATTTCCTTGTGTACCCAACCACCAATCTCTCATATGGTCACAGGCCGCTTTGGCAGCTGACATTGCTGAAGACATTTTACGGGCAGCAATCACTGAGGCGCCACGTTTCTGGACCGTCTAAATAAAAAAAAATGAATCGATAAATGGTTTACAAAGATACGTGGTCAAATTTTTATAAATGAAAAAAAACTCTTACAGAAATGAATTGATCTTGAAGCCAGCTGGCGTCGGGCATATTGTCGACAAGCTTAGTTTCCTCTCCACCCTTGTTGACCATAGTGAAACGAGCATCAGGGTATTGAGTAGATGAGTGATTTCCCCAAATGATAACATTTTTCACATTCTCAACACCAACTCCCATTTTGGCAGCAATTTGAGCAGAAGCTCGATTTTGATCCAGACGTGTCATGGCTGTGAAATTTTGCTTTGGAATTGACGGAGCATATTTTGAACAAATGAGTGCATTTGTGTTTGCTGGATTTCCAACGACTAGAACCTTCACGCTCTTCTTGGCATGTTTGTCCAAAGCTTCTCCTTGAACTTTAAAGATCTTGACATTGGCAGCCAACAAATCCTTTCGTTCCATCCCTTCCTTCCGGGGCATAGCTCCGACTAAAAATGCTGCATCGATATCTTTGAATGCCACAGCTGGGTCAGCCGTGGGAACAATTCCTCTGACCAAAGGTAGGGCACAATCCAACATTTCCATTACAACACCGTCCAAAACACCCATCATCATTGGAATGTCGAGTAAATGGAGATAAAGTGGTTGGTCTTGTCCGAAAACATCACCTTTACCCAACTGGTACAAGAGTGAGTAAGCAATTTGTCCGGCAGCTCCGGTGACAACAACTCGGATTGGTGTCAACTGTAATTAGAAAATTGAATTTGTAGATCCCTTCAGAAACCATAATTTTTCGGAGTCGTGTAAACGCAGTGTCTTGTAACGAAATACGATATTCGGACACGTATGCGGTCATTTTAGATAGAAGAAGAGAGCTCGTAGTGTATGTGTGACCGAACCATTTCATGAGTGCAGAGCAGATTAACATTAATTTAACCTTAATCAGGCCGGCGCATAATTTGGTGAAGTCATCATGACAGTGGAGGGGTAAGACGTAAGAAGTATCGGTATCCATTTCAAAACTACGGTTTAAACATTCATAATTTCCTCCAGTTTCAATAATACGATAGTCATACTAAACTAACAGCTAATTACTTGTATTTTGGACAGATTCGATTGAAAGTGAAAGCTTAAGATATTCATTGCATCGGATTTTTCAATACGTCCAATGAGTCCATTCCATTCGACTCTATTTGATTTGATTCTTTATTAAAGTGTAATTCTGAAGCATTTTGTCCGATTCAGCTAAGTACAAATTAATAGACTTAATTCAGGAACACGACCACGCAGTTTATAGTAAAAAGTTCTTAGCCAAACTGATAGTAGAAACAGATAGTAGTTTCATTCATAATTCAACTAGTATTTAAGTATTTAGTCTCTACCCAATTGCAAAATTTTTAAACTCGAAGATAAAATCCTGTGTAATACGTAAAATGGGATCACGTCTAATTAATTCCGTGATCCCGCAGCAGCAGAATGCCAATTACAAAGAATTGTAACTTGACTGGGCCGATTTTTCGGCCCAGGCTTCCTTGCTAATAATGGTATTCCAAACACTCCAGGAGTATTCGGTTGACAGCGCTATAAAGTTTAATAGGAATTTAAAATCATAATTTTGTTCATTGCAAGTCTTTAATCTCAAGTGTCATGTGTAGTCGTTGGTTTCAACATTACAAATATTACAATTACATGATATTTATTCCAACTCCTACTGGCAGTACTGGCACCCTACGCTAAAATATTCAGTCATTTATTACCGACTTATTTCCATTTCGACGTTCACCGTGCACGTGGTGTTATATAATACTAATATAGGGGAATGACGCCATACAATTCCGAACTGACATACTTGGCTATTGGCTTTGGCCATCTCCGTATTTTGTATTAGCGCTTAGCACAGACGGCACGGGGATGAGTTTGAGCTTAACACGAATTCAGTTCAAGTCCGATTCAAGGACAAGGCGTAAACTTGAGCCAAAAAAATATCCCATGCCCATGCCGGAAAGGAAATTATGGTTTATTACAAGACACGAGGAAGGAATGAGGAAATAAATGTATAAATAGGGAATCCAGTGATTCCTCACATATTTGCAATTAATTATCACTTGCTAAGTTCGTGAAAACGCTTATGAATGTACTTTTAATTGAATATTTCTCGTCAAACTTTTCTACTAGAGAGCAAAGTCAACACGCTACGTTGTGTTGTCTCTTGACACGAGCATACATGTAACATGCGAAGAATTACAGGAATGTTGGATTACAGAATTTTTGTAAGTAATAAAATTAGAAATCGCCACTTAGCCATAGCCACGTCAGTGCATTGCTTGCCATTGCATTTAATTTTCGGATTTTCGGGCTTTGGAAACGAAATAAAAATGCATTGACATTTGACAATTATTGATGATTACAATTACAATGCTCCTAAATCCTGAATTTTCAGCACATCGACATACCGCGTTGCCAGTTCCCATAACCAGACGCCCGAAGTCGATCGGTTCAGCGAAATCATGTTCAGTTTTTCGGGACACTATTTTAAGTATATTATTGCTTCTTCGTTGAATAAACTACAGTCACGCTGACGTTCCTTGTCCATGACCTTTACTATTATAGCCTGTATAGTTTGTAGTCACTTTGAGTAACTACCACACTACGACTAAATAAGAATGTTGGGGACAACCTCAACTTCAGATGCATGATGATACCGGTTAACCGGTTTGCGGTTTAATTAATCGGAGGATTGTTCTGTAATTAATTGCATTTGTAAACCACGATTACGAAAACCTATAACTTTTCTGTGAGATTTAGTATTCGTATTTCTTCGTTCGTTGAGTGCCAAAATAAAATTAGAAGAACACACTTTGCATTGTTAAATTATTGTACATTAAACATTATTGTCGCCAAAAACTTCGGCCAATTGCAATTATTCCCGAAGGTTAGAAAAATATAAAACACTCAATATTTGTATTCCTCCATCCTCTACGCGCGGTTTCCTCGTGTACTATACTGAGCTGAATTATTTAATTAATCGTAAATACTTACCATTTTGATGATGAGTTTGATGTGATATGAAGGAGTCAGAACAAATTAGAAGACACGTACAAGTCGACTCTGAAACTGAAAAGAGCTCTGGAATAAAACCCCTATGGTTTTTATACTTCACACGTTCTGGCAAAGTGGGATGAAAGTACACGAAACTGACGAAACGCAAAATGCTAAAGGTTTACATGTGAACCCGGACAACATACCAAAGTCTGTTACAGACTTCCCCCGAAAAACATTTTTAATTACAGGGTGGATCATAACATTTCAACCAGCGTGCCACAGTGCCGCCTATACTAACAAAACCGACGGGTACATTATAGTGATTAGTATATTGTATTATTGCGGATCTTACGAGCCATCACGTGCAATCACTCGCTGCTAACAATTAACAATAATAGCAAATCGCTTAAGCGTTAAGAAGCATTTCCTTTATTGATTTTTCGGTTAAAAGATAGCCAATAATAAGTTTCTTTTACCAAATGAATATCTACATTCGTTTTCGCTCAATTTTCTTATGAAAAGTTGGGATATTGTGTGTCAAATTCAATTCAATTCAATTCAATTTATTCAGAGGCAACATCCTATACAGGACAGGTTATTAGGTCACTTAATTCGACCTTACTTAACTTACAAACAAAACGATAGAATTGAACTAATAATTTTCACACAATTACTTACATATACAATATAAAGGAATACATATAAAGATTGCATATTAGGCTTGCTTGAGGAATTAATACCGGTCAACATTACACAACAACTGCTGGACAATTTCTTTTTTAAATATTGTATACAAATCAGATGAGGTAGAACAAAATTCTTTTTACCAGAGTCCGAGGACGGAGAAACACTATGATGAAGTTTGGACGCATTACGAGTGCTTCATTTGGATTGTGCACTTCAGAATTTGACTTGAACAGATTTTTTACGATGACACGTGGATGACATTTGAAAGACTCTATATAGGCTCTGTCTGTCCCCTTTAACACCTAATATTTTGACCATTTGACCCCTAGCGGTCGGGTTAGACAAACATAGTAAATGACCGAATAAACGTCCCGACGTTCTTTTAGAAATAATCCTATCTTTTTAGTCTATTAAGTCGAACTTAATTTCCTATTTCTAAGAAGAGTCTTTTGAACACATACACATACCCAGCCTACATAACCAGTGCGACGGACTAAAAATTAATGCTGGAGCTAGAAGATGGACACCCAGTACAGGTGTTCCCTAGGCCGTTCTCTCCGAACTTCTAGTAAAGTATAGAGTTGTGTATTCATACATCTCGCGCTAACATAAACACACTTACTGAAAGTTCTGTTGAGGGTTTAGCGCAAGTGTTAGTTGTAAGCCCAATGGAAAGTATCCGCTTCGTACCAATGAACGAAAGGCATGAATTATGAATTTCTGGTAAACCGAATCGAATAAAGTTTGAAAAAAAATACTTAACATACTAACAATTTTGTTTCTTCTGTGGTCATATTTTTCAATTTTTCTCATCAGGAAGAGAGGCAAAACAGAAAATCATCCCGAGATCCAAACTGTTTCAAATCTATTTTTTTAGACATTTTGGTTTAAGCTTCAAGTATGAGGGAAAATATCAGCTTGAAATGTCAATTAAGTGTTTTCGCCGCTTTGACATTATTGATCGCAGTTTCAGGGAGTTATTTTGATGCATTGGACGATGCAATTTTACATAAAGTTGCTTGGGCAGGTCCCCTTCCTGAGGAGACCTTGCAGGTAAATTAGAATAAATGATTAAAAACGCAGTTTACTTTTAACAATTTTTAAGGCTGACTGACACCCTCCGTTTCCGTTTGGTTTTGTAGGAAGAGGCTCTGGAGTCTATCGTAATGATGACCGCTAGGAATGAAAAATACAGGTGCATGTTACCTAAACCAGTGGACGTTTCCAAAGTATGAATTTTATTTAAAAAATCATCAGTCGGATTTATTTATTTGGTTCAAACCTTTTGGTACAATTCAACTAATGGCTCAATATATTTTCCAGGATGACGCTGGTGCCTACAGTGGTTTGAATCCACTAGAATTGATTTCACCTCTTATAAATAAGTTTGTGTGCACGTTTAAGGTAAGTGTATCCAAGATTCCTAGACGACCAATTTTCTCACTCTCATGAGGAGAGTTTGTTTGTTTACGAATCTTGAGTGTATCATGTGAAGTAAATTAAAATAATCTACATAAATAAGTATTTAATTTGGTTTGAACTATTTATTTCAGCTGGAAACTTACTGGACATACGAGTTATGTCATGGAAAATACATACGCCAGTATCATGAAGATCGAGATGGGAAAAAAGTGAAGATGCAAGAATATTTTTTGGGCCGTTGGGAGACCGATGATTTACAAAAAACAAGTACCTTAATTATTCATTGTAAAGATTTTTATTTCTTAATTGAGGATAATCAAGTTGAATATTAACTTTAATTTTTCTGCAGAAGTGAAAGTAGAGGAAGACTTTGCAAATCCTGATGTGAAATCACTACTGCCAACAAAACGTGTCGAAGGAGTTACTATGTCGGCCCTACAATTAAATATGAGTGACGGCACTCATTGTGACTTAAATGGTAAACCAAGAAGTACTCGTGTTCTCTACGTTTGTGATCTTCGAGGAAATCATGAGATTTATTCACTGGAAGAAGTTTCAACTTGCGAATATGAAATCGTTGTACTTTCTCCACTACTGTGTCAGCATCCAGATTTCAAGTAATTTCAACTTTACTGTACGGTTGTATTATTTCTTCTTCAAATAGACTCGAAATTGCATTCCGTTTGGTCGTTTTCTTAGGTCAAAGGAAACAGGGGAGAATTTGATAAATTGTCACCCTCTGAAAGAGTCGCCCACTACACCAAAAGCACTTTTGGAAATGGAGACAGAAAGTTTCAAACTGAGACACGAGCATTTACTGGTAAGTATAAAAATCGTACTACACACTACACAGTTCAGAAATATTAACCTTAACTTGAATTTCTCTTACTGACAGCAAAATTTAGAATCACTGTTGGATACGAAACTGAAAAACGAGGCGACAAAGTCAGTCGAAGCTTTAACTGATGAAGAGAAAGAAATGTTGAAGATACCCAAGGCCATGGATCATAATTTTTTATCTGGATTTTTGAGTGGGAAGAACTGTCTAACTGGAGTAAATGGAATGAAACTAAAACTAATATTTGTTTTCCAGTATGTAAATTAATTAAACTTATTCTGCAGGGATCTCACTGGTGGAAATTTGAGTTTTGCTACGGAAAGTATGTCCTTCAATACCATGAACAGGAAGGCGGAAGTCGGACTGAAATCATGCTCGGAAAATGGAATGAAGAAAAGCACAATGATTTTTTAGAAAAAAATCCACAAAAGAAACCATCTATGACTCAAGTTCGAAAGACCGTCATTCATTACTACACTGGGGGTGCTCAGTGTGATCAGTCAGGTGTGCCACGCACCGTTGAAGTTAAACTGAGATGTGTCGATACTCCAAGTTCGAGTTCTGTGGCAGTTTATCTTCTAGAACCCAATACTTGTGAATATGCTCTGAGTGTGGAGTCATCGTTGTTTTGCCCTTTGCTCAAAACTGCCAATGAGTTTGGTATGTTTGACGTTACAGAGTTTACAGCGTCAACGAAGAAATCTTCAGAAAAGGTAAAAAGAATTAAAAATGGTGACGAATTAGAAATTATGTTGGCAGATGATGAAGCTCAACCCGCTGCGTAGCCATGCATACAATATAATCAATTTTGAAGTCAGTGTCGATAAGCCGTGCCCTGTAAGATATGATTTTTACTTTCTTCGTGAAAGGTATTACAGAAAATTGCGTCTTCAGGTGAAAGACAGAAATTATTTCACAATACTGATGGATTGTGAAGTCGGTTAATTGCCACCTTCCTGGTACGGTTTAATGTTTCGACCCTCGGAATAAAATGACGAATTAACGGCGGACCAGACATTTTTTGGCAATTTACAAAAGAAAACAGGCGTGGTTAAAGCTTCGAGCATTCGTAAATGTGAACCATTAAAAAATCATAATTAGAAATCGAGTCTCGCTTCTCCTACAAAATTAATGACCGAAAAACCGTCCTGCACTGGCTACTGACGACTGATTTTCCCCGAGATATCACGTTACCGAAAATTTCGATTTCTGCCCTTCGTAGGTACAAGGATGTGAATCATAATATCGTATCGTTTCTTACTTTAGAAGAAAACCGGATAACCGGAGCTCCCACTTAATCCGAACCACGAACTTGAGGGTATTGTCGAGAAGTTTTTGACGGAATAAATTACTAGTTATACAAAATGTTGAATGCGGATGGGAAAGGAAACAGTTATATTGTTTTATCTGTGATTTAGAAATACACTACTATTTATTCATTATTCTTGTTTCCAACTAGGTCAAGTATAACAATCATTGAAATATTTACAAAATAAACGACATCAAAAGGATTCACCAATTATTCTCATTTGCAATCTTCCGTAGTACAAAAACACTGTTTATTCCACAGAAATTGGGAACTTACTTAAATTAATACATATACATATCTTATGCTCATAAACAATCACTGCTTTTTAAAACTCTTAAGTATAGGATATATATTTTCAAATGCCTCGTATATTTCTCCTCGGACTTTCGCTCCTGAGAATTGAAGAGAAAATTAGAAAAATTGATTTGAGTTGAATAACATCCGAAACTTACCTGTCAGCACTACTTTGCCGGAAACAAAGATGAGGAGTACAATTCTAGGTTTAACCATTCGGTAGATGAGACCGGGAAATAATTCAGGTTCGTAACTGTGAAATGAAAAAAATATATATATGGTAAACGAACTAAAAATCAACTGCTTTAAATAATTATTAATATTCTGTACAAATTAATTTTATGCATAATATCTAAATTCTAAACTCACCTGCTGAACTGACTGTGTGTTAATACCAGTCCTTCCAGTCGGATTGGGAATTTGACGTCACAGCTCCCGACCATATTCTGAATTTTAAAATCTAAAAACTTTGCTGAAAACCCGAGTTTTTGTACAATTCGAGCGTATTTTCTCGCTGCGAGTCTTGAGTCTTCTTCACTCTTTGCACCCGTACAAACCATTTTTCCTGAACTGAAATAATAATAAATCCTTGCTTATAACGATGAGTTTAAGAATAGTGAATGCTAATGATATGTGTACTTCACCAGAAGCTATTTTCTTCAAAATTAAATAAAGTAGGAAAGAATACCTGAAAATAAGGGCGGTTGTTCTGGGTTCACGAATTCGCATTATGACGGCGGCGAATCGCTTAGGATTGTACTCGGCATTTCTGGCGTGCAGGGCAATCTTCTTTAGATCTAATTTGCACCCGAGGTTAACTGTCGATACTATATTCCTAAAATCACAGACAGTATTTTATCGACTTCTAAAGAATCTACCAGGAATTTGAATTTATTCTATAAAACTCACTGAAGTTGAGGAATGATACCAGGGTCGTTGGAAGAAGGTGTCATTGGACTCATTGGAATTGGGGTTGCAGGGCCTCCGTAAAGTCCCATACTCATCGGGGGATGAACACTCATAGGGGCCTGTAAATTGGAAATTGGACCACCGGGTCCCATGGCCGGTGACATCATGTTTTGCTGTAAAAATTAAAACAAAATGAAATTTACGTGATTTGTAATGTAACGTAGAAATTCCGTACCATGTTCATTTTCACACGAATATTAACAAATGTATCTCGTATGTATTTCGGATTTCTGTAGGGCTGGTCAGATCTAGGGGATACACACCACAGTGCGTCGAGTCAACTATATTGTTTCCCACACATTATCTAGAATATTTCGCGTTCAGTTAGTAGTTGACTCTTAGAGGGAACTCCTATCGATCGTAGGAAATATAATTCTATCGGCTTTATTTGGCCAGAATATATGTACCGAACTAGTATAAAATTCGCCGGAACACTCTTACTCAAAACTTTCAATAATAATTTTATGCTATTCGGTGCGAACAGAACTTCAGGATTAGGATTTGAGTTATACCGTTTCCAGTGTTTGTATTGGGATGGAAGAGAAAGAACTATCGACTGGTTCCTTTTAAAGTGTATGCTAAAGCATGCCCATTCATACCTCATGAATTATTCGCATTCGATTGATTCATCAAAATCATACTTTACCCTAGTCGTAAAATATAGAGCATGGAAAGAAAGGATAAAGGAAAAGGATAGACGTAGTAGGTGTTGGTAAAGTAAAGACAGTTTCTAGATGAAATATTTAAATGGACAGACAGTATAAGGTTTGTGTTCTTTCGTGACGGGACAAAATATGGAAACTAAAATATAAATGTTATTTTCCCGTTTCCGGACTGACAATTTAGTTTTTCTTAAAAGTGCTACAACAGTTTCAGTTTCACGTGTTAGTATATTTTTGGCAGTTACACAACAAACTGTTATAGGGGTTAACGTAAAAGTTCTTATTGCAAATACAAGGACCTCATAAAATGGAATCCAAGTAACCAAGAAGATGAGGTCAAGAATTCTGATTTCAACGAGATAAAAACTGAAAGTGGAGACTTTCAATTTCATTTTGGTATTATTACGTTACAAAAATTAAATTATCAAGGACAGAACTGACTGCAACACGACAGTGTGAAATCCTAGTTGCATTTGAACTCAATATGTCCGTCAGGAAGCCTAATTTTGAACACATTATGGTAATCGAAATTCAAACACAGCAGGTCTTCGGTAGCGTCGGGTTGTTATAGTTTGCCAAGCGTAATTCTAGCAGTGGAAAATATTCAAAATTATTGTACGATTAAGATGCAGTTTTTTTTTCTCACTGGTTCGTTGTGCTTATTCTGCTCCTTGAAACATATTCAAATATTCGAATTCAAACTATGGCCACGACGTTAGAATTAGTGCTCCCCAAGAATCGGAGCCCTGTATTAGCCAGACTCCAAATTGGTTTCGAAAGTTTCGATTCTAGACCGAAATCCGACTCCAACCATTACCATTGTATAGGATTAAAATGTTAAAAGCTGAACACAGATCTTACCGGAGTTTGTGGCTGCATACTGTGCATACTATGCGGCGTCATGCCCAGACCAGAAGAATAGGATATGACACTACTTCCTCCTAGACCAAGGCCCATTCCACCCAAGGACGACATCGGCGATGATCCATGGAACCCGGACGACATGGGATTCATCTGCATTTGTTGTTGTTGTTGCTGATGGTGATGTTGGTTTTGTTGAGGAAGAAGTAAATCTTCTTCTGGCTGATGGAGGGGGGTTCCAATGCTTGGAATATTGAACCCCGGGCTAGGCAGCATGTGGTCCATTTTAACTTAGAGTCCGGAAACTTCTCCCGGTAGTAATAGTAAATAAGGTGCCCACTTGCCGAAACCCTATAAGAGCACAAAATTTGAAAATATTACTAGACTACAGTAGTCAGGCGCTTAGATACTCTGACTGCGGACTATAAAATCCCACTAAAAAGTGTTCAAATTTCGGGAACCAAAATGTGAAATATAACACTGACTGCCTCCATTCGTTCTTTACTTTAATCGGGTATTGCCACTTGCTGACGTTTGGTTAAACACTTAAACACAAAGTTACTCTGTAGAGGTCAGAAGGTGAACATCTGAAATTGTTATTTATAAATATGAATGAATAGACACTCATGCTATCACTTTTGGAGCGGTGATGGCGTCGATTCTGACGTCATTCTTACATAAATTACGTTAACGAAACTGCCGTTGTAACCGCCGAAATCGAAATTAGAGCTTTTAATCCTCTTTCAGAAATCGTTTACGACTGCTCGTCTACTACGTTTAATTCTTATTTTAACCAACTATTATTTATTGTCATTCAATTAAATAAATCCCGCACGTGTGACGTGATATCAGTCAGTTTTTGAAACTCTGTACATTTCATTAGCCAACATTCCCAAGGTGGGGAGATCGATTATAAGTTTACAAATTACAAGAGCATCAAGAATTCTCCCGCCCTGTAGTAATGATTCACTGGAGAAATACAATTAAAATTTGGCGTGATTGACAAGTCAATAATCAGAAACGAAACTTAACTAAATCATTTCAAAATGGCGAACACTGCAATGGTTAAATTGTATTGTAATTGTTGTATGGAATATAGAACAGGAATAATCAAATTACAGATGCGGAAAAAGATATGAATGTCGCTTCCATTTTATTTAAATTCTTATGGGAATGGAATCGAATGATCGAACCATAATTTATTATTAAATCTCGTACCACCCAATCCTGTTATTAAACACGGCCCGCTGCGCTTGACCGAATGGTAGAAGATAATTTCCTATCTAAATCTATCCATCAGTTTCCAAAATAATAGATAGAAATTCTAATTATCTACAGGGTGTCCACGAGAAAGCGCACATTTGTTTGGGTATTTTTCGTTGTTGGGCGGTTTAATCTCATTGCCTGTAATGTAAATTTTCGTAACTAAGCCAAAATACCATCAAACAAATGTGCGCTCTCTCGTGGACACCCTGTATATAACAACTTGAAATTTCATTTTACCTTCCGTGAAATATGTATTTTTAATTAAAAGTGTGTCCAACACCAAACCAATAATGCGTGGAATGGAAACCGCTACTGAACAAATTTATCCACCAATCCACTTTTGCAAAAGTTTAGCTGTTAGGTTTTTCTCTTTGATAATTTGGATTTATGAGCAGTAACACTGATAGAATATCGACACGATTTCACCTCGACTATTGATTGACTTATCAACTTCGTTTTCTATCAGCGCTCAAAAGAATTAAAATAAATTAAACTCTGGCTCCACTTTGATTATTGGAAAGGTGAGTTTCAAAACGCAGTATGCTCGCACCATCTGTACAGCATAGAGGGGACGCTTGTGAAATAGGGTTTAACGAGAATGTCCATGATGGCAGATACGATCCATATATTGTCCGACGGAATCAAAATTCGATCAAAACTTTTCGAAAAAAGGGTATAGGATGTCCGATTTGGCTGCATTTCAGATACAATCAAGCCCTTGACCTCCTGAACAACTCTTTGTGAAGGTAACCCCGAAAGTCTGTTAATTGGTTTATCTGCTTCTCCTCGGCTGCTCATACACGGGCCAAATGTTCATTTATGAATTCATGAAATAATGAAATGTGTCACGGATTCCTGTTACGTCACGAGGTGTTCACCCCTTCTTTTTAGAGCTCAAACGTTTAGACTTCTAAGGGGTATACAACAGCAACAACAAGGCATGCACGGGAAAACTCAAAAAGGTTTTCTGCTAGAGAGAAAACTTTAAGATCATTGCATTGCATGAACAATCTACGATTACAGCTTAGGGTACAGTATACAACCAACATAATAATTTATAGATATAAATATTTTATGTGTTGTTATGATAGGGCAGGTAATGAAGGAGAAAGGAAAGTGTATGTATGCTTTGTGCCGACCCTTTAAGTGCATTCAGTAACAGCAACATACCTTAACGATGACGGGAGCTGGGCCAGCCTGGAATCTGTTTCGAAAGCATTTGAGTAACCGCTGTTATCGTACCCATTGCAGCTTGCACTAATGAGCAAACCTATCACTTCAAATTGCTCCGATTGGTATTTTTCAACTAAATAAGATGAGAAGGGATTGTAACGTAAATGTGTGTGGTTTCACTTTTTTGGATTGAAAAAAAAAGATTAGCGGCGTTCATCAGTATGCGCAATACACGATTTCTTAATCATATTCAGGAACAAGGTATAAATATTTAATTCAATGGTTACTTAAGGACACTTTAAACAACAAACTAGCAGGGAGATATACATGTATTTTTTTGGGTTCACCATTCCCATTCGATTGACCGTCCCGCTGGACTGACCTTCCTGGAAATTGGTGGGCAGCTTCCCTATGATGTCTGGAGGGTCTTCCGCCTGGGTTCCAAGTCAGAACATATTGGTATCACTGAAAAATAAATTAATTACTGAGAGACTGCCGAAGAAGTCTCTCCGTCCACCTGACAACGATTGTTACCCGCCGGACTTCGACCGAGGCTCGAAACCATGTATGTTGCGGAACGAAATTTTAAATCAAATTTGTGAAACTAGTGGGTATTTTTTATGAGTTTACACCAGTCAAAATGTAAAGATGGGTAGGCAGGCCTGTCAATTCAAATTGGGTTGAGTGTGTTTTCCATAATTTTATAAAATATATCTACTAGTCCCCCACATTCAATTTAAAATTTTGGGCCGCAACATACACAATTTTGAGCCTCGGTCGAAGTTCACGGAGTAACAACCGTTGTCTGGTGGACGAAGAGACTTTTTCAGTAGTGTCTCACAAATTAATTTATTTTTCAGTGATGCCTATAAATTTTGACCTGGGACCCAAGCGGAAGACCCTCCAGACATCCTAGGGAAGCTGCCCACCAAATTCCAGAAAGGTCAGTCCAGCGGGAAGGTCAATCGAATGGGAATGGTGAACCCAAAAAAATACATGTAAATCTCCCTGCTAGTTTGTTGTTTAAAGTGTCCTTAAGAGGTAACTTAGTTTGATTATGATTCGGTAGCGATAGGGCTTTCAGCAAATATTCATCTGAAATATTTGTCTTACATCAAAAAATGTCTCTAATCACTGAAGTCATCAAACATGTTTTATATTTCTTTCTCTACACAATTGATCGAAGACTTTTTATACGCGCGATAGGGGATAGAGGTGACTGCCGTTGCCGCGTGCACCGTAATAAATTGAGAATTGAAATGTAAGATTAGCTCCAATCGGAGACAAGAAAGACGCGCGTCGCGCGCGCGCGTCGTACTACTCAAGAATTCATATTTTTACAGTATAACAAGCGAGAACAACTTCAGAAGATTTTTAACCGCAACAGTGACTCGAGATTTGTACTTAAGTGACCTCATATCACATCTAATATCCATTTTAACGAAGTTTATTGTTGTTATTTCCATTTCAATTTCCTCACACATGCTAACAATGATTTACTGATGGGATGGCTTGACGTCGTTTGGTGAGTTGTGGGCTTTGAGATTCCGTGTCATTTTTGGGCCACTATGTGCATATAATAGGGTGTATTTAGCTATTAATTTGTTTGCCTTCAGACCCATATCAGAAATATATGCAATGTCGTCAGACGTTACGACTTACAGCTTCTCACAACTTGTAAATAGTTTAAACTAACAGTACGCATGCACGAATTAGAATAGGTAAGAACATGTCGGGCTTGCTACTATTCCTAGTTAAATTCATTTCAACACTCAAGGCAAATAGTTTCGAACTAAGTGTTAATTAGGACTAATTATTAGTGAAGTGGCAGAAGGGTGAATAGCAACACTAGCACTAATTTCCAGTTTCACAATTCTCAGTGTGAACCCTGCCCTCCAAATAAATTGGACTCAATCAATGCATGACCGTGACTGACAATCAAACGGGTGGCTATGGTGGGTTCTACACGCGTCAAAACAATAAAATAACAAAAAATATAAAAAAAAAACAAAAAAAAATCAAACGTAGAGACATTGTAATTGCCATACCACAATAATGTACTACGATCATGACGCATACTACGGTTAAATTAGGTCCAATAATTGACGAATAGTACCTAAACGTCAACTTTTAAAACGCACGAAAATTAGTTGCATATAGGGAAAGTACGGTGTTTCGGAATCTATTCTATGCATAAATATGGCGGCTGGACCGAGTCAATGTTCAATTAAACGTGTTTCGGTTAGAGAGATCGGAGGGCCGGTATGAATTTGACTCCTTTGGCTGTAGTATTGACACTAGCGTTGTAAATGCCCAAAGTGCCCGGGAATATTCCCAGGAATATTCCCGAGCACTTTCTTTTAGTGCCCAAGCGGGCACTTTCAAATCAAAATTTTGGGAGAAGACGACGGTTGTCATTCTAACTCGTCCCGCAACTCGAAATTACGTAAAAGTTAAAGAATTCTGTCAAAATCTGGGTGGGAGAATTGCCGGTAACGTTGTATATTTATTCCTCGCACCAAGTCTAGAGTCTACAAAAGTCAACTACAAGTCACTGGAGTGAAATACCACGACAAAGCATTGGTGGGATATTAACAATAACATACGATGAACCTATCCTTATGCATTTTCCTTGTCAAGCGTTGGAGCCTAAAAATTGCAGTACAATACAAAATACAGCATTTTTGTAAGGCCAAAACGTTGTACTAGGTTCTACGCGTGAGACTACATTCCATTCTCAAAAGTGCCCAAAGTGCCCGGGCATATTCCCAAAAAAGAAAATGCCCGGCATTTTACAACGCTAATTGACACCCTCTTTAAGTATAATTTTAATCGCCAGCTTTAGGTGGATCCGGTGGATGTAATTTTATCCAGCTTACATCGTCCAAAAACAGGAAATGATTATTCTATCGCGTGTTTCAATTATCCATACCCAGAGTTTTTGTTTGTTTGTTTGTTTTTTCATTAGAGTGATATTTCAACGCAGTCACACATACAAGTATGCTCATTGACTGTC
>JAQGCA010001507.1:0-17207 GCA_034698945.1 Protaphorura quadriocellata
AATAGATTGGATTAAATTAAATTAAAAAAAAAACTGTTCAATGATTCTTCGAAAATCATCTTAAATTGTAAATTCGAGACATTTGATATTGACGAGAAGCGCCACACATTGTTAAAATCCCACACTCTCGTAGTGTTGTGAAAAAAGCCCATGCCGTGCTGTCTTGGCCTGTCCGCGTCAGCCATAGTTAAAAGTGCGGTGTGGAACAGAACACTTGTCCTGCACTTCGCTCCCGTTTTTTTCATCACAAACTATGGTGAGTTTTCGTTTTATTCCAAATTTTAATTTCACAAGTACTCTTAAATTACTCTTTTTCGTAATTAGTCAATGAAATCAAAGAAACTTTAACGCAGAATTGGTAGAAATTTGTTGAAAAAGCTGGAAGGATTTCGAGTTATAGGTTCGCACCTCGTTTCGTTCGTCGTTTCCTCGTTTCACATTTTTTTGTAGTGATAATAATTTGAGTTTAGTACAGCATTTCATGCATTGCATTTAAAATGGTAACAGAATCGATTTCTGAAGTTTTTTTTTTATAAATTCATCAGTTTTACGAAAAACTGATTTTATTCAGCCAGCCGGTCTGGCATGGCACTATTCGCACTATAGCAGGGGGAGATAATATAAGACGGCCATTTTTCCCCATAAGGATGTGTGTATTTCCGCCGGCCGCGTGCTTGCATGGCACATGGGTAAAGGACGCCAAGCCATGGCTTGCCTTTCACTGTTCACCTTTCTGAATTTAGCATTTCTATTTTTAAATTATTTTGAAAATTATTTTGAAGAGTTGTTAGGTTAAGCAACATCGTGGCTTGGCTTTTCAGTCAGTTCGATTTTGTGTTCCTCATTGTTCAGTTTTACTTCATTTTATTTTGAAGGAACTTGGTTGGGTGTTGGGTTTGAGAAGTGTAAGTGTGCATTTATTTTTCAGTAAGTCGGAATTTCAAGTTGAATTCAATTTCTGTCAGTGAAAAATGGGAAATTAAATTAAATACCAACTTGTAGTACAGTTTGTTACTACCACAAGTATTTTAACTGCGTTAATTAAAGTTGACTTTTCCTTTCAGTTAACGCTTCAAATAACTGCGATCGTTCTGTTACTTCCTATACTTTTCAGAAGACTCACGTGGCATACACGGTCGATGATTTTGTAATTAACTGGTAATTCTTTGACCTTCTAGAAATAACTCAAACGTTTACTAATTTGAGAAGGGCTAAAACCTTTCGGTTTAGTTTTGGTTCAGTGCTTTTACTGTTTTCAACAACCACAATTTTGAGGCAGAAGTAGCAATTCTGAACTTGTCGTCTAGTTTAGTCTAGCATTAGGAGTAATTTCTTATTATTATGCTTATTATGACCATGAGTACCAACATTTTAAATTAGGATTACCAATTCATTTCACCAATGCTTGATTCAGCTGAACCAGTCTTTCGGGACAGGTACGGCTTGAGTCAAACGCGGTCCCGGAGCTGCTATTATAGTAGTACAATCCACAACCGCAGCATTGAAAATTAAACAGACTCGCGGTGTTCTACACTGCAGCGGTCATAAGCTTGCATATTCTATTATCACCTCATAGCCACTTAGGCAGTGACCGAGGAGATAGGCCATGCAATGTACAGTCCTCTTCAATAATTTGATTTTCTTAGAGTTTAATCTAACTCAAAATTCTTTTATAATTTTCTTTGACCTGTAATTTAATTTTTACTTCAACGTTAACAGTCGCATCGTAAGTTCAGCGCCCCTCGTCATGGGTCCATGGGATTCTACCCCAAGAAGCGTTCTACTCGTCATCGTGGAAAGGTCAAGGCATTCCCTAAGGATGACCCCAAGAAACCTGTCCATCTTACAGCTTTCCTTGGCTACAAGGCTGGTATGACCCACATTGTTCGTGAGGCAGACAAACCTGGCTCAAGTAAGTTCATTAAAAAATGCTTCGGATTAGAAAGGTGACGCTCACTTATTTCTGGGATTTCCAAAAATAACATTAATTTTCGGGCTACGAAAGGATTACCAACCCTCAACCTTTTTTATTTTCAGAGGTGAACAAGAAGGAGGTAGTCGAGGCTGTGACCATAGTCGAGACACCACCAATTGTAATTGTCGGAGTTGTCGGTTACATTCAAACTCCTCATGGTCTTCGTGCTTTGAAGCTTGTCTGGGCCGAACATTTGAGTGAGGACTGTCGTCGTAGATTCTACAAGAACTGGTGAGATTGGATTGGAACTTTTAGAGAATTTTAGTATTTTGTAGGGAATAGTACGGAAGACATTTGGAGTTATATGATGTATAAAAACTAAGTGTACAAACACATCCTGATTGATCAGTGAACTGAAAGCCTAGGGCGGACTGATGACTCCAAAATGTTTCAGCACTTGTTCAAAAATCTCAAATTTTGATTTTTGACAGAATATTAATTATAAAATATTTCTTATTTAGCGTTTGCGTTCAAGTTGTCGCCTTGATGACTTTTTACCGTTGGTTTTATAGACTTTTTTACTCAGCCTGGGTATTCGCATTATTGCGACACAGTTTGAGTTTAAAAGTTCAAAACCCCATCCGATTTCAAATTGATTCAATCCAGAGTCAAGTCTCCTCTGACAGCCAATTATATCTATCAGTGAATCGTGAGTGAAACTGGTCTGATTTTTTGAATTGTTATGAGACAAATGAATTTTGAATTGATGACGTGGCGAGATCCTCCGAACAGGCCAGACGTCTACAGATGTGACTACTCATTTATTGTCAATAACTAACTTTTGAATGGAATAATAAAAAGGTACAAGTCCAAGAAGAAGGCATTCACGAAGAGCAGCAAGAAATGGCAAGATGCTTTGGGAAAGAAGCAAATTGAGCATGACTTCAAGATTATGAAGAAATACTGCACGGTCATTCGAGTTATTGCTCACACACAAGTAAGTTGACATTTTGGTTTTCATTTCAGTAATATTATTTGGTCAATACGAATAGAAAAGCGAATGTGATGAATAAAGCGATATTTGACCACGATAATTGTTTAGAGCTAGTCCGACAGTTTAAGACTGCATGAGTTGATTTAAGTCCATTAAGTTAGCCTTGCACTTTGAAATATTGGATGGTGCTCGAGACGGGTGGAATGATTCTTCCGAAAGGAAGCTTTGATCTTATCTGATTTGATAGCTTTTGAGCGATTGAATTTGAGGATGATGTTTTATAGTACCCGTACGGTAGACCGGTAATAAAGTTGTATATTTTATATTTTATCTTATCATTTTTTATAGATGAAGCTTTTGAAACAACGTCAGAAGAAGGCTCACATTATGGAAGTTCAATTGAATGGTGGAAGTATTTCCCAAAAATTGGACTGGGCCAAGAAGCATTTGGAGAAGCCAATCCCAGTTAAACAAGTCTTTGCACAAGATGAGATGATTGACATCATCGGTGTGACAAAGGGCCACGGAACTAAAGGTGAGTTATACTCGACGTTTTGATTTTGGTTATACTGTCACGATTAGCTGATTATGATGATTCATGTGAGTTTACCACACCTAAGTCTCTTGCGGAAAATATATGTTGCCTTCCTTCTGATGTCAGCCACATAAACACTCAAAAATTTATTTTCGTTTGTATTATCGAATTTGTGACTATAAATATTTTGTCTTTTTCTTCAGGTGTGACTTCACGTTGGCATACAAAGAAATTGCCAAGAAAGACGCACAAGGGTCTCCGGAAGGTAGCTTGTATCGGTGCTTGGCATCCGTCTCGAGTTCAGTTCACAGTCGCTCGGGCTGGTCAAAAGGGATTCCATCATCGTACTGAGATGAATAAGAAAATTTATCGAATTGGTGACGGAGTTCATAATAAGGATGGAAAGAAAGTAAGTGTTTTTCATAAAGTTTGAGTTAAGACATAAAGTTTTACTTTGAGTTACATGATGCATAAAAACTAAGTGTACAAACACGTACTGATTGATCAGTGAATTGAAAGCCTAGGGCGGACTGATGACTCATTTTTAATAATCAAAGTAGACAAATTCTTGAATAATTTTCTGTTTTTTTCTTGTAAATTCGATACATTGTTAGGACGTTCTCAAAAATTACTCAAGAACTTTACTTGTGGTTGAATACGTTAATGATATTAATCTAAAATAGTCAAGGTTAGATTTCAATTTTTTTTGTATTATTTTTACCAGGTTTTTAATAACGCCTCAACCGAGTATGACTTGACGGAGAAAAGCATCACACCCATGGGTGGATTCCCTCATTATGGAGAAGTGAACAACGACTTCTTGATGATTAAAGGATGCTGTGTTGGACCGAAGAAACGAGTGTTGACCCTCAGAAAGGTATGGTCACGTGTTATTCCTAACGCTTGTACTTTGCGGATTTGTACATAATTTATGATGATTTATCATAGAGCCTTTTATTAGATGAATTCTTTTGATTACCCAAATGATAGGACTGAAATTGAATTACAAAAACCGTAAAATGGTGGAGGAACCTTTTTTGATTTATTTAGATTGGAATTATATCTTTATTTTATTCTTATGTTCACAGAGTCTCCTGACACACACGAAGAGATCCGCCTTGGAGAAGATCAATCTTAAATTCATTGACACTTCTTCCAAGTTTGGTCATGGTCGCTTCCAAACACCCGCAGACAAATTGGCCTTTATGGGTCCATTGAAGAGGGACAAGGAAAAGGCTGTTTAAGTAAAATTGAAACCTGATGACTTTTTTGTTTTTATTGTAACATCATTAGTTTGGTGGATATTTTACTGAAAATAAAGAATGAAAAAATCGAGCCAATTTTTACTCTTCAAGTTATTCTCATTTGCATCCGATTAATGTGGTATCGCTATCTGCTAGAAGATCGGAGTGGTTTTTTAAACTATATGGATTTCAGCTAAAGATTCGTACTTGGTTTGACATGACTTTTTGTAATTTTGCATTTCCGACCTTACTCACGCTCTCTCATCTCGTCATATCTTGGAGAAATTTATATTTGTTGAATTCGCACTGTATTCCATAATTTCTGAACTAGAGAATTACTTCTAGTGGATGATATTTGCTGATTAGGCTGTCACTGTATTAACTAAGTAAATATCACTGCGAATTATCTGGTATTTACTTTGTGATATGAATACAATGGACGCATGATAATAAATCAGAATAAATATGAACCCTAACTCAATTTCAAAGTCCAGTTAAATACCATTTTCCCACTTCCTGTGTTTCGGGTCGGTATCTTTGGATTTAATTGTTTTAGTTTATAGTTGAACAGTCCGAATTTTTATCCATCATCTGTCATTTTTATAACTCATTTGTATCAAGTCAATCACAATCTCCTATAATTGCGGATAGGTAAGGGGACATTGCTCCAATAGACTCCGAAAACAAAATCATCCAGGCGATTTCCAGGCGAAGTGAACAAGTGAAGAAATTCTTATCTTTGATTTCAAAAATGACAGTTCAGGAGTTCCGCTCTAATATATTTAAAGGGTCAACGCTTCTAGAAAGGGAGTCAATTAAAAAACAAAATTCTGAGTTTGTCAGGTAATTTCTTGCAGTACAAAATACAAGTCTGTTGCAGGACCAGAAAATTAAGGTTGAAGTTTGCCGTACTAAAAGCAGCGATTGCATCTCAATGCCAGTGCGAGGCGCGAGAATCAAATAATTCACATGCAGGTTTTTAACTTCTTTCGTCAGAAAGATTCGGTTTGGTCCACCTGTCAACATATTGAGTTGGAGTTTCGTCACGTATTTCGAAAATTCTCGTTCCAAATTATTTTTTAATAAAAGTGTGTATTATTCATCATGAAGTTAACAACGAATGCGAATAATCCTTGTGCCCTTAAAGTTCTAGCGGCAGCCAATATAGCCAAGATCAAATTAGAACTCGAAATTATTAAGCGTAAGTCAAAAATATTTAGTACTTTTTAAATAGAGGTTGAGGAAATTAAAATACGGTTGCATTTTTATAAATTGCACATTGCACCTCTCGTATGAGGGAACAAAAATATTTAAAATATTCAGACTGTAACGTCTTAATGTATGTTTAGAACAGCTGATTGATACCAAATATTTGTCAAATGTCGAACAGTACCCTGAAAATCTTATACTAGAGCTCGGAAAATGTTTGAACCGAAGATTCCTTAAATATATTTATTAGTGACTATATGGGTGCTTGCATGGAATTGTACATCGAAGAACGTCATCTCCATTGTTTGCAATAGTTGAATAAATGTTACTTTCGAGTTTAACAGAAATAGTTCCCAATTTCATTAATTATGAAAATGGTGTATGGATTTTGGATACTAATTAATTAGTAATTTACGCTCTACCGCGTTCTTAATCCATTGTTTCTTATTTCCTTTGAGCAGTAGCGCCGGAATCCAGACATCGTCCAAGACTACCGATTTTGATGGTCAGTGATGATGTCAGATTATTTAGCACTAACGCGGCCCTGACTTATCTTATGGAAATATCGGGACAGCAAGTGACCGCAAGAATAGACCAATTAACTCTACTGGAGGCGCAACATTTAGCCGTAATTTCAACCTTTGACTTGATTTCCAACATATTTTATTCAAAATGTTTTCTGATGTTAATTAATGTCTTCTTCTAAATCTAGCCTCTTATCCTGTCATATCTGGCTGAAAAAGGTGACTCTGACTTAGGACTCGTCAAGGAACTAGAAACTCATCTAAATTCAATCGAGAAATGGCTCATCAAAACATCTTACATGGCGGGAAGCGTAAGTTTTACCTTTTCATTTGAAAGTTATGCAAGGAATCGCCACTTCTATTTGTACAGTTCGAAGCTATTTTAAACAGCACGATTTACATTTTTTTAGAGGTCTTATATCTAATTTGGACAGGTTCACGGTTCATTTGGTGACGCAGTCATATGGTCTTGTCTGTATCCGTTACTTGGATCCAAAGATAAAATCTTGGATAAGTTTCCAAAAATTCTGGACTGGGGAGATCGACTAAACAAAACAGAGAATTTCTCAGTGAGTTACATCGCCTGTACATGATGAATTTCTCTAAATCAAATGCCATTTTGTGTATTTTTTAGAAAGCAGTTCGTCAAATTGAACCTGCCGTCGGGAAAGAAGCAGCCAAATTAATTATACTCTGTAATCATTCCGCACCAACGTCAACATTTGGTGAACGAGTTGAGCGGATCGAGTTGAAGGTATGAGATGACAATTGATAACACGCAAATTAATTAGAGTCCATTCAACCAATAATAATTTAATTGAATTTTTGAAACAGGATTCCAACGATAGTTCGTCAAAGAGCAAGGAAATTTCAGCAGATGACATTGAAGCTGCCAAAGGTGGTTTCGAGTCACCGCTCTCTCGAACAGGTCCTAGGAAGAAACGAACAGGCCAAATGTGAGTTTATGATAGTTTTCGTAAAAGTCTTGTAATTTAATTTCGCGGTGGGAAGTTGCAAAAAGTTTTTTTTAAATGGTTCGGGGTGTTTGAATAGTCAAACTAATGCATCCGAATTCTTTATTTAGACTCCCACTCACAGGAGAAAAGAACTACTTCATAACGTCTGCATTACCGTATGTGAACAATGTGCCTCATTTGGGAAACATTATCGGTTGTGTTCTCTCCGCTGATGTATATGCGAGGTAAGCAAATGACCGCCTTAACGGTGGCGCTGATAATTAAAATGATATATCAATAGGGTTTGTAAATTCTGTTTTTTTCTTTAAATTTATGCAGATATTGTCGTAGCCGAGGTCGAAATGTTCTTTACGTTTGTGGGACTGACGAGTACGGTACGGCGACAGAGACAAAAGCACTTGAGGAGGGATTGACACCTCAACAAATATGTGACAAATATCATAAACTCCACTCCGAAATTTACCAGTGGTTTGGTATTTCCTTTGACTTTTTTGGAAGAACGACAACTAAGGAACAAACAGCGTAAGTTGCTTTACTGATTTAAATTACTAGATGAAAGTTTTCGCTGGTATTCTTACTATCACGGTATGGTTCGTAACATTTCATCGGTATATGGATATGAACCACACTGCAGTAGTACTAAATAAGTTTTATTTACTTTTTAGTTGTAAATTAAATTACACCACTTAGGTACATTTACTTTTTGCTAAACAGAATTGGTCAGGACATATTTTTGAGACTAAATTCAAACGGATATCTGAAGGAAATGGTTGTTCAACAATTGTATTGTGTTCCTTGTGAGCGATTTCTGTCCGATCGTTTCGTAGAAGGCACTTGTCCCATTCCATCATGCGGTTACGAAGATGCAAGAGGGGACCAATGCGACAAATGTGGGCGACTAATGAATTCCACAGAGCTGAAGAATCCTCGCTGCGGGATTAAAACGTGCGGTTCAAAAGAAGTGATCATAAAGAACAGTGACCAGGTATCAACAATAGTTAATTTTATTTTTCTCCCTATGGTATCTCCCGATAGCTTGCCCAAATCTGACAATTTTGTTTAGGTATTTCTGGATTTGCCTAAACTAGAAGAGAAGTTAGGATTAGATGACTGGTTGGAGTTAGCGAGCCATGGATGGACTCCAAACGCAAGAAACATTGCGAAAAGTTGGATGAGAGAAGGTTTGAAAGAACGATGTATTACTCGTGACTTGAAATGGGGAACTCCTGTTCCAATTCCGAAGTTTAAGGACAAGGTACGATGTCACAAATTCTCTGCTTTTCTTTGAACTTTGAAGATGAACTTAAAATTAAGTTTTAATTTTTTATTCAGGTCTTTTACGTTTGGTTTGATGCACCGATTGGTTACATCAGCATGACCGCTTGTTACACGACCCAATGGAAGCAATGGTGGAAAAATCCGGATGCTGATATTGAGTATTATCAATTCATGGCGAAGGATAACGTTCCGTTTCACTCGATCCTGTTTCCAGCGTCTTTAAAGGGTACTGACGAACCCTGGACGATAGTTCGTCATCTCATTGCCACCGAGTATCTCAACTACGAAGAAGGAAAGTTTTCAAAGAGCCGAGGAGTTGGTGTTTTTGGCAATGATGCTGTCGAAACTGGTAAGTGTGATTGCAATGTGAGCACTGCCATTTGCCGAATCCAATAAGCTGAACTCACGTTTTTATTTGAATTACAGGAATTCCTCCCGACGTCTGGCGTTTCTATTTGATATTCATCCGCCCCGAGAGTCAGGACTCAATGTTTTCTTGGGACGATTTTATGACTAAAAACAATTCCGAGTTGCTAAATAATTTGGGAAATTTTATTAACAGGTATGTACTAGTGCTGGAATACTTTTTTTAGTATTCCACATCATCAAGTTTTGGTGGCCTTTCGCCAAAATTCGTTGTTAACTAGAACACCGAAACCCGAGAGTTTCAGAGTTTAAACCAGTTAACCAGAACACAATTTGACTGATTTTCCTGCACATAAAATGTTAGTTTACTACTAGAAATTCTCAAAACATTTTCATCATGCTCTTCTAGTCATGTATCTATGTACATTACAGTCTAACTAACTTGAATGCTTACGCAGATCCCTCACATTCTTGGAGAAGTTCTTCGATAGTCAGGTACCAGAAATGGCGTTGACGGTAGAAGATTACAAAGTGATCGCAAAAATCAATCGAGAGATTACAGAATACGTGACACTCCTCGAATTGTGCAAATTAAAAGATTCCCTTCGGCAGGTCCTTGCGATTTCAAAAATTGGAAACCAATACTTCCAAGATAACGAGCCCTGGAAACTTATCAAACAAGAGAATGGGTAAGTGCAGTCTGAATTTGTTCAATTTAAGAGTAAATCCCAAAACAAGAAACTAATTTTTTCAATTTATAATGTTAACAGAAAGGCAAGAAGCGGGACTGTTTGCGGTCTGGGTGCTCAAATTGTGTATCTTCTAGCTACACTTTTAGAACCGTTTATGCCCAATACGAGTCGTACGATTCGGTCACAGTTGAATATTGAACATACAGTTTTCTCCATGTGTGTACAACCGTTCCTACCTGCTGGGCATAAAATTGGAAAGGTAAAAGAATTGCAGAAACCTGTTCAAAAGTAATTGAAAGAATCTCTGAAACTCTGTTGAACAGCTCATTTCCTAGATTCAACTAGGTTGCGAACTCATGAACAAAGTGTTTGAATGTCAATTGTTAGCCACTGCCACGTCTCTCTAAAGTTGTAAATAACAGTACGTCTCCTAATTCCTCCCTCTGTTAGCTAGGGATTATTTTCAAATGTGCTCCACTTTTGGCGTTGGTCGAGCTGCAAATCATCGTACATTTTAGGTATCTACGGTACAAACCTTCAGATAGTGATAAACAGGGTTCCTCTTCCTGCTGAAGGATGTGAAATTAGGATGCTTTCTATTTTTCTTTGATTTCGACATTCCATCCTCAATCCACGCATTTTCCACGTTCTCCGATATTTAGTTTGCTAATTACTACTAGGATTGTGGCAGCTATGACGTAATCCTTAAAGGAAAGTGCAAAGGAGATGTAGTTCTTAATCGCCACCATCGTGTGTAAATTGTTTGAGCACTTTACTGAACCTAATATTTATTAATACCGTAGACTAAATACAGAAACCTCGTCCTCAGAATTTTTCTTCCGTGTGAGGTTTTCCCTTAACAAGATTGCAACATTTATCTTGATAATTTTGCTATTTTCAATTGCAGCCAGCACCACTTTTCCAAAAACTTGAACCTGACGTCATCAACGCAATGAGGGCGAAATATGGTGGACAAGATCAAGACCAAGGGAATGTAAAACCAGCAACTCCAACTGAAAATGAAAAGAAAGGTGGAAAACCGCAGCAACAGGGAAAAGGGGGCAAGAAGAAAGTTCAAACTTCAACTGCAAACAACAATGAACCATAACCCCTCTCAGTCGGACTATAAATCGAAATTTTGCTTTAAGTAATTACTTATTTTGTAACTCGAGTATTCAATTGAGACCTGATTTACAAAATGTACTAAAAATGATTGCACTCATTGCATCCTACATTATGTTAATTTTAGCTGGAGATTTCGTTTCAATAAATTATAGACAGAATTCATGTTAATTATAACAATAGTTGGTTTTGATTTATTAATTTCTTTGAAGGTAGTAGTATATCTGAAGGAAAGAACAAATTGGCGCTTTTTACTGATGGTGTTAGATGTTCTACAGCTCGTCCTTCTTTGGAGTATCGTCGTCCTCATCCTCTTCCTCGGCCTGTTTTTACATTTAAGGATTATAATTAGTAATTGCTTTTAAAAAAACATGAAAAATATAAACTGAACCAACGAATGAAGTGGACAAACACGGATGACCCAAGTGGTTTTTCATAGTAAAGAATCTCGAATTTAACTTTAACAATAGACATCAAATTCAAAAAAATATAAAGTAATATTTGAAAATGCAAAGAAAAACGTGAATCGTAAGCGTGGTTAGTAAAGCATAAGAAAATAGGCATTCATTTAAAGCCAAAATTTAAAAAAGTTTTGAGTAAAAGAAAAAACAAGTGCCAAAACCGAAAATAAATTTTACCTCAGCTTTCTTTTCTTCAGGTTCTTTTCCAAGAACGAAATCTTCAAGGCCTTCAAGTGTGCGTGGGCCCGTGTAATCGACCACCTGAAGCAAGTTAGAAGAGCAAAACGTGCCAGGTGTTAAAAAGCCATGCGAAAATTAAATGCATTCGCATTCGTGTTAAATTAGATTAGTTGTACTAAAATATAAGGAAGTCACAAGTGAGCAAAATAAGAATACATTCCACCATCAAATTATAAATTTAAAGAACAGAATATCGTTAGACCAACTAGTCAGTTCTGGGAGGTTAGTGATTTTAACTCACATCAACAAAAAAAACACACAAACCAATCATAAATTAGTTCCTACAAGATAGAAATAGTGAATTTTTTTCCACTTCAGGCCATTCGGTTCCGTCCACCGCCATTCTGGTCAATTCAAGACCAAAATTTTACCTGATCAGGGGCGGACTGGCCGTAATCTCCATCACTTTCCAAAAATCTCGATAAACCGTCTAATGTTCGCTCACCACTATACTCTACAACCTGAATTTTTAAATGTTTGATTAGTGGGATTCCGAAAGTATTACGTTATGGGAATAAAATAGAATTTGAAATTTGCATTGAAATGTATTTAAAATTAATTTGGAAATATAATGAATCAGTGAGATCTACTTCTTGGTAAACTATTTCTAACTTTACCGTATTGTCTCCCTTCTTGTACAGCTTGATTGTTGGGAAGCTGTTTATCTTCGTGTGTTCTAATTCATTGACTGTAGCATCCATCTTGGCAATCACAATGGATGAGTCTTCAAGGAATTTCTCTCCCAACTAAATAGTTCATGATATTAGCATCTTGCCTTGTTTGAATCTTCTGAAGCTAAATTCAGATTCAGATTCATAAATAAATAAATTTGAAATAATATTGTGTTCTTGCTTTGTCATAAATGGGGGCAAGTTGTTTACAATGTCCGCACCATGGAGCATAGAATTCAACCAAAACATTCTTCTCCTTGTCAAAAACAACTTCATCAAAGTTGGATGCGACCAAAATCTTGACGGGGTTTTTGTCCCAATCCTCTGGAACGTCTTGGCTCAAAAGATGTTGCTAAATAATAATAAAAAAATATTAAAGTGAATTGATGTTTTTTTAATTTCATTTAAATTTCATGTCAATTTACCTTGAGTTTTCCTTCAAGGAAGTCATCGACGAATTTCTTCATTTCTGAACCATCACCTCCAAGGACATCAGTCGTTGGCTTGAATTTCGCCATCTCATCAGCCAATCGGATAACGCGGGCAGCAGGGACTTCGTCCTTCTTCATTCCAAAGAATTCCAAGATTCTGCCATGATCTTCGTCATCGGTGTTAATACTGACGAACAAAACCTTGTCCTTGTAGTTCTCTGCAACCTTCTTTTGAGTTTCCAAGTATTTCTCATAATGCCCGGCTTCCTTGGACAAGAACATAAGAACATGGCTACGGATTTCTCCTCCGAAAACTTTCTGGGCTGTCTCGTGATTGAAATCAACGATGAGTGGGAGAGCGTTGCTCTTGACGAATTTGGAAATGTTTTCTTCAGTCAAATCTTTGGTCAAATCGTTTCGGCCTTCATCGAACTAAAAAAGTTTACAAAACAATTTAAATTTTCATTTCAAGCTTGAAATTCCTCGTCAATCCTTTAGGGTTTAGTTTTACCTTCTTGAAGACAACAACAGTATCTCCGGTGACTTTGTTTTCTGTTGCAACATCTTCACTTGTGACGAGGGCGAATGGATATTCATCGATGGCACCAGCAGATTTTAAGAATTCCTTGGCGGCTTCGGATTCACCATCCTATTAATTGGTAAACCAGAAAAATTTGCATATACATAAATGACAACAAAATATTTAATTCGACATTGTCATAAAATTAAATGTACCTTGAAAAATCCAACGACGGCAACTTCGGCGTCTTCATGGAATGTCTTAACTTCGTCAGCAGTTGTCAAAGTCTTGGCGGCTGGCCCAGTCTTCTTGTTCAGCCAGTTTACAATTTCGTCAGCAGTTCGACCACCTATTCAAGTTTGAAATTTTAGTTTAATAAAGGACCGAGTGTTTGGGACAGCAAATAATTACTACAGAACTATTATGGTAAAACGTCATTTTAACCTGTGTAGTCAATTGCTTTCCCGTTTCTGTAGAATTTAAGGGTGGGGTATCCCTTAATTCCATTTTGCTCTGCAAGTTCAGACTCCTCAGTAGCGTCGACCTTGGCTAATTTGATTGCAGAGTTCGCGTCCGCGAGTGACTTGGCGGCTTTAACGTACTCTGGGGCTAATGCTTTACAATGTCCACACCATGGGGCATCTAAACAAAAAACAAATTAAGAAATGATTTATTAGTGAAATTCTTTTCTGTGTAATCCGGTTCCGCACGTACTCTTACAATATCATGGCCCTCTTGAAAACATTACGTTTAATATAATATTATGTATGTTTCAGCTAGGTTTCGTATTAAGGTTTTATTTTTAAATCACTAAAAATGGAACGATGTCTATTAATTACCGGTGTTCCATTTTAATCCTGTATGTTATGAGTACCAAAGTTCTTAACGACAGGCTAACTTAAAGCAAACGAAATAACACAAAAACGATACCGCAAATGATACCACGCGGACAATTAAACTCACACTTTTTCGTGCACCTGAACGATGGTACATTTAATTAACCACCTGTATAATCCGATGAAGCACGTAATTTCAGTCGTGTGGAGACACAGAATTTGCCATATTAATTTTTCTAACGATATCGAAAGTGAAATATGTCCGGGTTGAAATTATTTCTTAACGGGCATGGCAGTAAATATAAGCAAAGCACCATTCAAATAGAAATGATGATTTTGTACGCAATCACAGCCGAAGTGTATCTACACCGAATGTCCATACGGAAAAAAGTATTATCATTTTCCTAACGAAACAAGTTGTGGTGGGTGCGGTTAATTATTAATCCGTCAATCGCTAAGTCAAGTCGCCGACCTGATTCAACGATTAATTAATTTTTAGTATTTTTCCGCCTGCTTGCATTGTTCTAGTTGTTCTAGTCCAGACTGCATATATCTGCTTTATGTACGATCAATGATCGTGAATTATCGTCAATCATTCATAACCAGCAGCGAACGAAAATCGTACCAACTACTAAAAAAACTACTAAAAAAATAGTAGATAAAAAGAAGAATGATAGTATCTACCATTCTAACGTTATGTCCATTGAATTTCCTCAATTTATCTGGAATTAAGTTATAAATCTTTGTTAATTTATTTAATTTCGATTAAAGTGACAACTTCTTTAACGAATACGACAGACAGGATATTCTAGCTCTAGCTTGTGCCCGATAGCATTCAAAATAACATTATTTGCTGGAAAATGATGACTTGAGCTTTTCCTTATCTTATCTTATCTCATAGTATTCCTCTCTCTAAAGCAACGTATGGCTCAGCTAATCTAACAAGGTCAGAACATCCCTACCCTCTACGTATGCCACGGTGCATATTCTACGTGTATGTCTCTGGAGTGTCTGGAGGATTCTGGCACCAAAAGATTTGACGCAGGAAATAACGAGCTAACATATGGAATGAAACAATGTAGTGTCCATAACTTAATTTAAAAAGTGTTCATAAGTTATAAAATATAAAATTTAAAATAAAAAAAAGTCGCGCTTGGTAAACATTATCCGTAACTGACGGTTGACGAAGCAAAAATCCTCTGTTCAAAAATATACACAAAATTACAAATTAAATAAGATCTCTACGCCAGTTTCGAAACTTAAAGAAGAGGAACAAAATGATTAATTGCTATCAATAGCAATCTGTGACGTTGACGGAACTGTACAGTTTTATAGTGACAGATCTCTTGCCGTTCTTGTCAGTATACAATTATGCAATTTCTAACAGAACTACTTTAAACCAAATTCTAACTGACAATAATTCGTATTTGAGATTTCTAAGTAACCATTCTAAAATTATAAGATAATCCTTCAAGGCGGTTTAATCGCACTTAATTGAATAATTTAAAGCCAATCCGAACTAGACTAATCAATTAAACTAACAATTCATTGCAAATTGCAAAATCTTTATGTCACAATACTCTCTGATGTTTACCCTATTCAGACTAGACTAAACTCGAAGTCAAAATAGCCCGGAACAGACTGGTTGGATTGGAAATCGAAATGACTGGTGAAACCCTTAAAGTAAGATAAAAATACTCCCAATAAAGTCATAATAATATGAAAGATTGCATAAACCAGCATGAATCTACAACATCCAGTAGAGAGAATCCAGGGAACGTGGTAAAATTCTATCTACAGTAAGCTAAAAATTGTGCACAGTACATCATTTCAAAAGTACTCTAATGGGAAATCCCGGAAACCTTCTTCTTCTAGTAACTATTTAAAACCAAAGAAAGGAATGTCATACGAGACAATAGACTCCTGGCATTATCCAAGATGCCTTGAACTTTACAGTATTTATTCTATTTGCCACATTAATGATAAAATTAATTTTCCGGGACAAATGATAAATCTTTCCACTACTAACTTAACCTATTAAAGCTCGACCGGGGCCACTAACCCGAGTCCGGCCTTAAAGCTAAAATCCTTAAAATCTTTTCCCAGTAAATCAAAATCAGAAAAGTTATGTTATATAATGAGACATCAATAGCATGCATGACCTCATCCAAGATGACGAGGCAATACTGTACACGGTCAGGTACGGGTCCAAATTGTCCAGAACAACCCCATATATTTAAAACGCTACTTGAGCAAAAATAAAATTCATCAGTGTTACAAAAGAAACGTTATACGAAACATGACATCACGTGCAATCGGCATCCTATACACAGACCTCGACCGCAAACTGTCCAACAAGACCGACACACCGACAGACTAGTATTTTAATGAAAAATCGGCAAAATATTTAATCTGTTCTGTAAAGTTAAAACGTTATTTCGAACATATTAAGTGTGGGATGACAGCAAACAGAACTAACGTAACATGCAATAGATAGACAGGCTGAACTCGAAATTGTCCAGGTCAGAGTGTCAAAGTGAGCAGACCATATGTCATTGTCATGTCATGCCCTTTCGTCTGGACAATCTGAATCTGAACCGATTCCAAATTTGTCTGGACCTTAACCAATTTAATTTTATAACTGAAAACAACTGAAGAGTTTGGACTTACAGAATTCGACGAGTACAAATTCATTAGCGGCGAGAGCTTCATCATATGTATCTTTTGTTAAAACTAAGACCCCTTCGTCAGTCTTGATGTCTACTTCGGCAAAGACACAGGCCGCGGCGAGGACGACGACGAGCCAGCTTTTCATTCTGGAACCGGGATGGATTTAAGTACTAAAACGGAAATGTAAGAAATGAAACTAAATATGTCACTGATGACTGGAACGCTGGAGCTGGAGGAAGACGACCGCTGTGTTCAGTGTCTGATGAGGGAAGAACTGGTGGAGTGGTCTTCGTCAGGTTCCCGTGTCACTGTCACCGCGTGGGAGCCCAGGAAAGTACGTTCGTTGCACTTGGACTTGTCTATTTCTCCAACACTCGCCGGGTTGAAAGAATTGTGTACGTGTACGTGGAACGTGCAACGGCGTGGACGTCTCTCATTGGTACAACAGCACAGCAGACGCACTCCCCCACTCTGTCACGACTACAGGGTGACCCAAAAGTCACACAATTCATCCTCACTTTC
>JAQGCA010001508.1:0-17206 GCA_034698945.1 Protaphorura quadriocellata
GGGCATGGAAGTAATTAAGGCGCCCTTTGCATTTGCCCCATGCGCCTAATATTAACTGCCCTCGGCGCCCCTGGGTTCCCAGTCCGGCCCTGTGAGATACCTATCCCTTTTTAAATCGCTGGGGCTATACAGGAAAGCAAACCCCATAAAAATCCGACAACGGGTTACTCGGCAGCACCCATTCAAAGTGGGGCAGTTACTTACGGCCCACCCTGTATAGAATAGCAAAGGGTTCATTAAATATTTTAGTGCGCCTTACAAAAATTTATTAGTTTCCAGACATGCCGAACAGTCTCAGGGTAAAACCAGAACTTGGACAAAAGTTCAGTAGGTCAAGGACTACAAAAATCTGTAACTGACCCTGACTGGCCGACTATTATGGTGACCAGCCGGATGTCAACAAATCCATATGTACTTTTCATGATTATCTAGGCTAAGGGATTATGTCACATTGAAATGTAGGTCAAGAGATATCCATATTGACATATTAGGTCTCTAAGATAACAAATGTGACCCGAAGTTGAAGAAGTGTACGTGGATAAATATACAACCCGGATGCCACATTGGTAATCGTTCACTTCTGAAATGTGGTGCACCAATTAACTTCATATTTGAAACGGCATATCGCTTTATCATGTAGTGACCAAAACTAGATTGACCTTCGTTGACCTCATGCAGTCACCACAGTTTATTTCTCTAGTTTGGACAATCAAAAATTCAATCAAATTAATAGATTCTGAATTAACAATAGTGTGATTGTTGTGTCCATTAATCTTTAATTGCGCTGTGTAGACGGTCCAACCAGACCGCGTTCGTGCTTAGAGATTTGAAACCGGGATGACAGTATAGCCGACAAGCAGAAGTGAAGGAGATTAGTTAATCCTTAGTTGAAAATGAAGTGCTAATCTTACACTCTAGATGTCCGTTAAGTTGGATAGAAGTCAGTCACAACTTGTTCTCTAATACTTGACTATAAAAGTAAATTTAAAACTTATCAGTTGTACGATGACATAATTCAGGTATCACACGTTCTGAGTCAAATCATGGCTTATTGTCTATTTCTACGACGGTGAATGCCTTTATCGTATCTCATATTCACCAATGTACATATTACTATTGTGTTGTAAGGTAAAGTCATCCATACATTCATTAGGACAAGAATAAAAATTGAATAAAAATTGAATCTAATTTTTTTAAATTTTGCATTTATTAAATAAAGAGAATTAAAAAAAATGAAATTAGTTGACGTCTGTAGTGATTTCACAAAACCTGTGGATGTCCGAAGGTTTCACCACGTCCTACTATTAATCAGTGTCAATTAGTGAGACAACTTTTTTTATTCTATTCTAGGAATCGGAGTCTGGCTAGAATGCAATCGTATTGACGATACGGAAAATGGAGTACATTGCTACCGTTTCCTAGAGAATTTAAAAAGAATAAAACTTATAGAAAAAAATGTCAACAACAATGACAGAGAATTCAATACAATCGAAGCAAAGAAACTCCAGGTCTCGATTTTTCTTTGAACTGAGAACTAAAATTCAAACTGTTCGTGATAATTCTTGATTGGAGTCATTGACATACGGAATTCGTGTTCTGGAATAAATTGGCCAACATCTACCCCAACTTTTGTGGTGCCAATTAAAATAATGATTCGACAGTGGGTGAGTGTGAATATTTTATGGTGAAATGCTAATTGTATGTTCTTCCTAGCGCAGGGTTCCGTTCTCAGGCGATGTGGAGAGTTCTACCACTATCTGCTATGAATACTTAGATTTTTACGTTGAATATCAACTAATGTCTGTATATTTATTTAAATATTGTTTTTAGCAACCAACTGCGTCTGATTTGAACAAATTCGTGGAATTGGTTCTTGTGAATAAATTCACATTCGATCCGCCACTCGAAATCATTTTTTCCGCCATATTAAGTCAAGGGGAGCTCGTAAAGAAATTTAATCAGAGTGTGGACTATTCGAGTAAAGTCGCACTTTTTACTCAAGTATTTCCCCCTTCCGAGATACAAAACACCTTGAGATCAATAAACGATGGTAATCAAATTATTCTAAATTTCAAACCTATGTATTATGCTATTATTTATTTATTTTTTATATTTCTGTAAACACTTTTTCAGTTTGTATGAAGAACAACCAAATCGTGAAGATTTTGGAGGCTAACGGCGATATGCTTCATAAAACTGGAAATAATGACAAGGCCTTGGAGTATTACACCCATGCACTCCGCTTTGTCGCAACAAAGGACGAGGTCACCCTGGTCGGCATTTACATGAAAAGAGCTGCCATTTTTTTTCGATTGCATAAATTTGATCTTGCTCTTCAGGACATTGAAATGGAGCTACGTTACAAACCAGGAGCTCTGGCAGCCCAATTACGTGAGCAGAAAGAAGGGATTCAGGCTTTGATTGTACCTAAGGTAATTTCCTACTAATTCTGGCACTTTCCACGTTTCGTCCATCAAGTTCAACTATAGAACAAGTGTAACAAAAGATCTAAATATTTTTCCGAAGGTATTGACGGAGCAGGCCATGCTGCGTGTGAACTACAGAGATGAAGCGATTTCACGAGTGAATGGGGAAGAATTGAAACCAATTCCGGTTTTGCCTGACTTCATTTCTGTAAAATATGACCCCGACAAGGGAAGATACTTGGTGACCAATATTGATTTGGAACCTGGTAAGACGAATTTGATGGTACAGTACAGGGTGACTTAAAATGTGGTGGTCGGATTTAAATCAGTCCATTTTAGAACTTGTCGCTCGATTCTGTCATATTCTTTGATTAACGCGATTTTGACCCAACTGACATTTATTCCAAATACTGCGACCATTCTATTAAGCCATTTTTAGAAAAACCGTTCTACGGGTACTCAAATCCAACCCCTATATTTTGAACTACCCTTAACATAGCGCTCGGTTGAGTTGTCTAATTACAACGGCTTAATATATTTGAATAATTTCTTCCTAGGGACAACCGTTCTAGTGGAGGAACCATTTGTAAGTCTTGCGGACGGACAATTGAAATGGCAGACCAAAAGATGTGCTCATTGTCTGAGAGAAACAGTGAACCCAATCCCTTGTGAAAACTGTGTTTTCGTAAGTAGGCGAATCCGAAATATGTATTCATAAAATAGAATTTCTTTGAGTTTTCGGAAAACAGAGATTGCCGTCAACAGTTAGTATTGTAAATTCAAATGAAGCGAATGAATGAACAAAGCACATGCGAAATTGTGCGCAGTTGGAAATCGCTCCGGATGACACTGGCTTAAACATATATACAGTGGAGAAATTTCCAACGGCGCACATTTTTCCATATGGTTTGTGCCGCTTGGTTTGGGGTCACAATAAAATTTGACATATGTTGAACTCCAGTGGAAACTCGTTCATGTGTGTGTTGAGTTTAATGTTCTTTTCATATTCATTACAGTCCATTTATTGTGATGAGAAGTGTCGCTCTTCGGATCAAAGACAAGGCCACAAATTCGAATGTCAGCTTCTTGCGTTTGCGCATTCCATGCATCTTTCTACAACTCAGCACTTGGCGTTGAAATGTGTTTGCCAGCAGTTTTGAAAGAACTTTTTGACGAACCGGACCGTATGTCCCAATTAAAGGATAATTCATTCTTCTCTGCCAATCCTTCACCTGAGGATTCAGATGCATACCGATACATTCAAGTCTTAAGCATGGCGTCTCACGATCAGGCCTTGACCATCGTATACAATGCACTCGTAGGGACATCCCTTGCACATCAGCTTCGCTTCAAAACTTCATTCTTCGACGGAATTGAAGAATCAAAAATCCCAGCTTTCGAACAATTCATTGCCTCGCTATTTCTACGACACACACAGTCAATTCCTTATAATACAGGTAACTTTTCTATCTATGAAGTGTTTTGTCAAATTTCTTCCGAAATAAATTATTTTTACATTCACAGTTGCACTGACGGCGACTGGAATCGAAATTCCGGACATTAAAGCTTACTTCAATAATGTTGAAGGGCGAAGGGAAACTGAAACGGCCGCTGGAATTTATCCTTTACTAAATCTTTTAAATCACTCTTGTTCTCCGACAATATTTCGTCAACATTTGTCCGGCGGTCGAGTTGCGGTCATCACGAACAGGGTGCTGAAAATAGGAGAGGAATTGTCACATGGCTATGGATACAGTTTCGAGACCACGCCAATTAGACAACGAAGAAAAGAGCTGGCGAAATATTATCATTTCCATTGTGATTGCATTGCGTGCAGGGAAGACTGGCCCTTACTTTCTGAAATGGATGCGTCCAAGATGTTCCCATTTGTCTGTAAACCTTGTAAATCGCGTGTCACGGATTTACTATCTCGCCATCATTTTAGTGGTAAAAAAATATTCTTCTTTTATTACTATTTTTTTTATTAAATTCTAATAGTGGAGAATTAATGATTCCATGTTACAGATATCCGAGATGAACTGCTCAAGTCTGATTGTTGCACTTGGAAGTCCCAAATGAGTCGCTTGAATAAATCCGAGCCATGTAATCCGTTCTCAATTATCCTGGACATCGGGATTCGATTTGTGTCAGAGAATCGACCTCTTGAAGCTATTCCACTCCTTCTTGAGTCCATCAAGCATTTTCAAAATAGTTCACAACCATCCGTGCAACTGATTCAGGCTCAGGCAAGACTTGGGAATTCCGTTGACCTCTTGTGCAATAGAGTGACGGAGTCTGAGGTAATCCGAAATGACAAGGAAGAATCAAAGAAGAAAGAGGTCATTAACTCCAGCAAAGGATGGTACTGTTGTATCACTTAGGAACATCTCTGTCTAATTATGACAGGGAAATGTTGGATTCTTGTCCCGCATTCGTCGTCTCTCCGTGCAGTTAAAATCCGCTTGCTTTGTGAGTGTTAAATGTGCCTAATTTAAGTGAACGAAATGTTATTGGTTGTGATAAAAACTGAAATTCTCACTTGTAGTTTGCTGCTGTACAACTTATCACTCACAATATGCGTCAAATTGTTTGGTGCGAAAAAAGTGAATAAATTAAATAAATTCCGTCCATCATGTGCGTCCAAACTACTGAACCAATTTCATAACTAATAACTTGAGTCATATGGTTATATATAGATTCCCTTGACCTCCGACGTGTGACGTCAGACGTGTGACCTCTTCAAAAGTAAGTTCCGATACGGCTAGGAAAGAGTTACATATTTTCGTCGATATAAAAAAACCACCTACTTTTTTCTAATTGATTCTCTCGTACCTTTGAGTGCAAAATATTTCTATAGTTTACACGTGGCACATTCCGATTTACTTCATACTTATCGGCTGATTTTTCCGGGTTTTAACCCCGGGATCTCGATTTCACGAAAGATTTTGCGGTAATTAAATTGGTAATTAAATTTTAAAAAAAATCGATTTTTGAAAGAAATGTGGGTCTCGAGATCAGTCTTGGATGGAAGTTCCATTGGATCTCCTATGCTAAAATCTTGAGAACAAAGATTCCCTCTTTGCACTTTCTTTTTCACAAAATGTTCTAATTTTTGTTAAAAGTCGAGTTTTGAGCGTTGCGAGAGCGAGAGGAATGACATTGTTGACGGTATTGGGCAAAGATCTACCATAGAAAAAAGTTTGAGTCAAATCGTTGAGTTGCACCCTAGCGCCCTCGTTACTTCCCTCGTTAGTGAATGAAGGACAAGTTGGGTGCGCTAATATCTCCAATGCTCCTATACAATAGTTTATGACTGATTAATTTTTTAAGGTGAATATATTAATGCATGATAAGTAATCCAAAACGCACTGCAAAAAATTCCAAAACGCACTGTAAATAATTCCAAAATTAATAAATAGATTAACCAAATCGCGAATTTCAATTCCTTTAGGTTAGGTTAGGTCAAAAACGGCCTACCAGAGATCTCACGCACTTAACCTAACAAGAATTTGCACGAACTAACCTAAATAGCTAAATTAAAATTAAGTTATGCGACCAAGAAGTGATGAATGCAAAAAATCAAAGATTTTTTTTTCATTTAGCCCGCGATGGTTTTAAACGTGTTTAAATGCAATAAGAAGTGGGTGTCAGAGGGTGACCCCGACCCAGGTCACCATCTAGCTATACGCAGTATCTGTGTTGCTATGAAAATTTCTATTTGGTATTAGGCAACACATATCTACTCGGTCTTACTGAGCGTTTATTTTAGAACACTACGATGGATTGCATGTGTGACTGTGTGACTGCAATACCATTTTAAAGCACCAAATTAAACAACTTCTTGTACCGACTTTAGACCTTGCAGTTCAATTGATTCCGGAATTCAAACAGTATTTTAATATTGGATGGATTTCATAAATTAAACAAGGGCCTTTGATACTTAAATATCATATCATCCATTCTGATTATTGTGGTGGCGATTGCCTATGTGTACATATTGACGTCCTAAGAAATTGCATATTTTGCAAAAGATATTACGCGGCACGTTGCGGAGAGGAAATGAACAGGCGTCTAGTGTGGTTGATGTCGACGACATATTTCCTACATACGTAAAAAACGGGTATTTGTATGTCCAGAGTTCGTGGCGGAAAGTTTTTACATCAGTGAAAAATTTAGACTGATAGAAATTAAATAGTGAAAGATTGTCCATTCACAAAACAAATTGACGTTAAGATGAAAATGATTTGACAATAAATGTGTTGGAATTTATGTGATAAGATGAATATAAAAGTCAATAATGAGACAATAATGCAACACAATATAATAAAAAATGAAACAATTTTATTATAGTAGTATTTATTTTCAGCTGATTACAAAATGGAATGTAATTTCTCTTCAATACGTGCAGTGTCCCCAAAATTCAGAGACGTCCATTTTAATTTCACATAATCCAGAGCAGCAACTCATGTCTGGGCACCCGGGGTGTCCGGCACAACATTTTGCATTATTCAATTCACAAGAACGACGAGTCCATTGCTGTAGAATGCAATAAAATAAATTAATGATGCTTAGTTTTCCACATTTTAAAGGAATAATAACGACAAAAGGAATCAAATTTATTTGTGGAAGTTGAATGGACGCCATCTTTGTACAGGGTGTCTAATATGTATTGCCCCCGCCTACAGCAGTTACCACAATAGGCACAAACACACCAAATACATCGTTAGTGGGGTCTCTGACATATCATTTGAGCGCAGCGTTCGCGCTACTGGAAGGAAAAAAATTGGGTTCTCGCCGATTTTCAGCCGCTTTTTTACGGTCTTCCGTCTGAATAGCGGTGAAAACTTCAAAAATTCGAGAAACGAGCTTCAACACCGCATTCCCAAGTGCTTCCTGAAAATTTTAAGCCATGGCTCGACCTGAGCAAGTCGATTTTGTCTCGAAATGTCACCTTTTCTGAAAACACCCGAAAATTAGATTTTGAGAAAAAATCGACTTGCTGTATGCATACTATATCCCGAGAGCTTACGATAATTACATCACCATGAATATTTTCTCATTATTTATTGAATGTTATTTTTTAATTCGGCTGTTTTTTTTTCAACCATGTCTACGTGGCAATATCAGCAATAGAGATATTATGTAGTTATTTACTACATTTATATGTTCAATGTGCTTGGCCACTAATCCTTTGGGAGCGTTGCAGGTAGAAACCGAATCGAACCAATTTCGGTTCTGAATCTAATTTTCCAGAAGAAGGTCAACATCGGTTGCTACGAATCCGTGATGTTGACCTTGATCTGTGACCTCGGGCGGTGTCTTGAGAAAAAAACGATAGAGGGAAAAGTTACTCGTCTCGCTGAATGGAAATATTTTTTAGGGTTAAATTTCCGCGGTTATGAGGTGAGCAATATCACAAGGTGAATGACCTCAAGGCCACCGGAAGTGTCCTTTTTTTCGGTTCCTGACAATACGTGAAGGGTTACCACATCAAAAGTTGAGCTAATTATAAGGAGGGGAATTCCGGCGCCCTTTGTGCTGTCTCGTCTGCGCCTTGTGCGCACGGCACAGTTATAAAAACTAGTGATGTACCGAAATTTCGGTTGACCGAAATTTTCGGCCAAAACCGAAACCAAAATTTCGGTTTCGGCCAGTGGCCGCATCCCAAATTTCGGCCACGATTTTAGGGCGAAATCGATAAAAATTCGGCAAAAATTTTGGTCAACCGAAATTTTCGGCCAAAATCGACGACGAAACCGAAATTTTGTTATTCGGCCATTGGCCGAAAGTTGATTTTGGTACATCACTAATAAAAACCAAACCGATCGGAGTCCTAAGTGGATAGGAATAGGGTTATAAAGGGTAAATTCCCGCTGGTATATACCCGGGTGCTTTGAATTTATACCCGGTGAGTATTGTACACAAATAAAAGGTAAAATTTCACACAATGTACACCATACATTTTTGAATTATTGCCAAGTGGTCTCGTAATTCTACAGCTTAGCTTTTGCAATTTATGATAATTACAAAATTGCAAAAAATTGTAAACTTTTAACGATTTATGTATCATGCCGCCCCAATATGACTAAACACCCGGGTATATACCCGGGTATTTACGCAGGGTATATACCCAAAAAATAAATACCCGGGTATTTTACAACCCTAGATAGTCTGAGATGTCCGCGTCGGATTAATCCCTTAATTCCTTTGGTCCAACTATCACACCTCACGCGTACCGATTATCCACAAGACCCAATGAAAGACAAGACACAAAGGATGCTCAAAGTCATTCGCATTCAAACACAAATAATCAGTCAGACACAAACACAAGTATTTCACAATTATGTAACTAAGGAGTTTATTCCCTACATCTATCAACACTGCCTAATTGATTAATTGAATGATTAATAAAAGTAATTACTAAAAGATAATTTATCCTCGAAAATAATTCACGACTCAAAATCTCTGACTCAATCCTAGACGTAGACTTCTGGAACTCCTGCTCTAATGTTTCCTGCTCAAACTCAAGAATCAGACTCTCTGAACATTTACAACGCACGTACGCTGGGACTCACTAATAAACAAACACAAATCATTTACATAAACATTCTTACGTACTTCTTACAATAGGAATAATAATTTGATTCGCATTTCTTCATTCGGTTAGATCATTTATTAACACTACAGAGATTTGACTAAAGCACGGCTTGTAAATATAAACAAAATAGTTTTGTCTGGCAGCGTATACTTTCAACGCATATACAAATTAACATACACATTCGACATCCATTTCTTCAGCTCAATCGTGACTGTCGTTTGTTTTACTAACAATGGAACCACTCGAGGTGGTTCCTTGAGATTGCATCCCAATTGCTCGAGATTGATATTTATACAATCCTGACGCCCAAAATAGATAAGACCTGAGATGATTCTTCACAGGCAACTCATTTGGAGTTGCAAACAAACAAACAATTATTGTTGTCCAATTCTTTACAAGATTTGTAGAACCGCTGTGCAGTCTCTCTCTTGCTACAATCTCTTCGAGGGTTCCAAAAACTACAGCGACAATACGGCCTCACTTTATTTATTATAGCAAAGAATTATTTTTGTTCACTTCTAATCGAATTTCGTAAAACTGAAATTCACAAAATCATGAGTTCACCCCCGGAATGCAACACCGCAAATTTTTAATTTACTTATATTAAATCAGCTTTACCGGTAGTTTTTTTAAACTTCATAAAATTATATAAAAAAAGTTGGCATTGACGGATGTCTCCAAACAAATTAATTCAGACGCGTTTTCATCAAAAAACCGTTCAAAATCCGTTATTTAAATTTGCTTTTACTTAAACGCTCGTCTCGACGCTGGGCCAGTCTGATATTCCAGCGGAATAGCTGCCTAGATCGGCTATAAGATTCTCTATCGAATGTATATCTCACTTTTTCTCCGACACACCCTGATTGGGCGGCCGATTTGAGTAAACGCCGCGCTGTGCGTAACCCTGTATTACTTGATGTGTGGAGCGCGAGTGCCGACAAGCGGAAGACGACGATACGAGAGAGCAATCGTAATGTATTCTCCCATAAGAGATCCCGATGAGATACCAACGCGACAATTAGATTGCTGGTGCGCGCGCGCGCGAGCGGATCCTCAAGATCGCACAGTACTTATCTACTTTAAGTGCCAGGAAATATCAATCCCGACCAATTTAGATGCAGTCTCAAGGTTTCACCTTGAGTGGTACTATTGTAAGTAAGATTCTGAGCGCTTCAGCCTTCAGCCGTATGCTTGAACCGGCCTCTAGAGGACCTGACTGACAAAAATAAAATCAAAAATTGCCATTCGAAATTTGTATTCCTGTCTTTAAGGAAATGTCTAGTATCACCATATACCGCCCTATAAAATACAGTCGAATAGAATTCTGAAATCAATAAACCAGTTCAGTTCAATATAATATTTTGTGATTTAGAGTACTTTCATTGTCTCATGCATAACAACCATTCCATTCTCTTAGGACATACCAGTTCATAACTATTCATGGAGATTCTGTAGTTTGAGTAGTCAATGAAAAATAATTACCTCAAATTGGATTATTGCAGTTCAATATAATTTGCTCCGAGTTTGTCAATTTTTGTCATGATTTGAAACTGCCTATTCTCGGTTTGAAAACGATTTCGGTTTTGTTGTCTCTTTCTCACTGTTCAGACTATATCCCTGACGTTCTTCTCCGAACGAAGCGATACGCCTGGAATTCCCATGGAAAACAACATTCCTCTTCAAGATTTTACCGCGTCTATGGGATACAACGATTAGAACCTTAGAATTGTTTCTTGTTTTAGCTCGGGAATATGGCGGTTATCAAAATGACATTCATTTAACATTCACGACGATATTTGTTGTTCTTCTCTACTGCATATTGTCACAAGTTTTGCCTCTTGAAACAGAAACTGAACTACACTTAAACATTGAAACTACAAAATATCATTCCATATTCGAATTCGAATGAAGAACTGGCAAACTTGTACTTAAGAACCAGGGCACAAGTGTCGAGCACGTCAATATTTTTAATGTCATATCTGGGAAGAAACACCGAAAGGACTTCATCGTGCCGGAGAAATGATTGTCCGGGACTATGAATGCATTAATAATTCAATGCACTTGCGAATATCACTCGAGTTGGATTGATAGAGCAACGAATTGCACAGAAATTCTGTACGTACGACAGCGGTCACCAATTCTTTCACTGCACTATGGACAATTCCAGATATTCCTTTACTACATATTTCAAATACACACACAGTGGACTCTTTATATACCGAACTCGAAAAATGTACCAAAATGTGTCCATTAGATAAAAAGTTTAATACTCTCTCTATATCGACCTTCCCAATATCGGACACCTCTCTATATCGATCAGAATGCCAGGCACGAACGAATTCCCTATGCATTAGCATTACAAAAGGTTTCTGTATATCGTACCTCTATATATTGAATCTTTCTATATATTAAACAGTTTTGGCGTCCCAGCTATGTTATTTCCTTCCATATAACGTACTTCTTCCTATATAACGAACTTCCCCATTCACTCAATGATTTTTTTCTGTATAATGAACTTTCTCATGTCCGGGTCCGAATGTTGACAACAGTGCGAACTGAGATTCCTGACCGTAATAAAAGAAATTAACTAACTATTTAATACACAGGAACGTTACTACCTTGTGTTCGCACTAAAGAAATAGTAAACTTAAAATCACATTATAAACTAAAATAAACTTTCCCTATAACGTACTTTTTTTATTTTTTTTGCAATTATCCAATATACAGAAAGTTTCTCTTCATTAAACCTTCTCTATATCGAACAAAAGTTGGTGCAATTTGCGAGTTCGATATATGGAGAGTCCACTGTAACACAGAAGGGCATGCAAAAGGTGTTCCTGCGGTCCTGGCATTTTGATCGATATATAGTGGTGTTTGATATAGGGAAGGTTGATATATAGAGAGTTGACTGTACAATATCGTGATATATATGTGAGCAAACTATTTTAGTCTCAAGAAGGTATGTATGTTCAATACTCAGACATTATCTTCGGTCACTTTACAAATACTGCACCGTATGTACTGACATGAGCGTATTTTCTTGTGTATATCTGCACATTGGAAATTATTTTCGGTAAGCCTGGAAAGAAACAAATGAATACCTAAACTAGTGCATGTTTTCCCATAAGGTTCGAACATTCCAAGGGTCGGATCAGATGACATCAGTTATGTGATGAAAAATTCGGATACGATGACTACGTATGCATCTGAATTGATCTGATATCCGATCTCACTTTTTATCACATCAAATCAAATATCAAGTATCCGAAATAATTCTATGATTTTACTGTATAATTTGATAACAATCATTCTCCGAGTCCGAGAATCCGCTTACATATAAGATATCGGATCAGATCAGACCGGGAAGTCAATTCCAACCAACAACGTTAGGTAATTCGAATATTCCTCGGTTTACATGCTGAATTTCATTTCAGCTAGATCAAAATTGGGAGCCATCGGTATCTGGTCCAAAAATATAAGTTAAGATAAAGCTACTTAATATCTAATAGATCCTAGATTCCAACCAGTTGCATGAATTAAAGAAAAGTCACACGCTCACCGTCCACGACATAGACGTAACTCCAAAGGCTACATACTGATAGAAATCCAAAATGTTGGAGAAAAGCATTTGAATTTCAGGTTTATGAGTGTTGGTTACATGGCGTAAATCTTACTCGTCTAATGATCACTAAAGTGATGTAACTAAAGAAATAAAACAAATTATTTCTTATCTAAATGTTTTTAAGCCGGATGTATTCCTTATCTATTTACTCATAAATGTTTGAATGATTTCTCGAAATTTGATGAACGAATATTCAAAAAAGACTGATAATGATCTTGCGACGACCAGAGTGGTATATTTAAAAATTGTATTCTTCCTGATCCCTTCATCCCATTCGATTCGGGACACCATTTACACCGCATTTCACAAAATCCTGTGAAATGCCTATCATTAATCGCGATGCTCTTATGCTCACCTCCTTTAAAATCTTTAAACAAAACTTTATTTGTAAAATTTGAGTCAATGTAATCCATCCCGCCTGGATTCAGATACACGGTGGAATAGCTAGACATTAGCTAGTAAAATTCTACTTCACTTCGCCGAAATTATTTCCAGCGTTTGGCTTCATACGGAACAAAAATTAATTTTTATTTTATTTATTCAAGTTAGGCACCAAATATCAGGAATCGAAAATGATTTTGCCGTTGGATCATGGAAATGGATCTTTTAGAATCCTAACGAATTTCAAGACGACGATGTCACCATATTCTAAATTCTGTACCGTTCAGGATTCGTATGCAATGTGGTGTTCCTACTTAAAATTCATAAATTTGTACGTCACACATTTGTGGATTACCCCCGGGTTTAAGTGGTAAAGTCGCACCTACAATTAGCAAAATATCTGTAGACAAAAATATCTGCAATGCATCCTTCAGACACCAGAGTCCCGAAAGAAAACACTGGACTAAACTGAAACAGTGAGCCGGAGTGAAGATCCGTAAGTATAGGCTTTAAAGGGAAAAATGGTTCACGACGCGGATTATTTGACGGGAAACCCAAACGACATATTGTGTGAATACTTTTTTGTACGGCGAAGTGTACTGGACAGTCTGCATATGGTTAAGAGAAGCACAGAAGCTAGCCTTTGATTGGTAATTTTGTATGAGTTAACGCCGAGCCGGAATAATTCATTAATATTATCGTAGCTTTAATTCCATCTTTGAATGTATACGATAATAATTGACAATATGTGTTGTGTATTAAACTGTACATTCTAGCGTGATCAAAATGTATTGTTATCTCCATAAAATATACACGATGTCCTCGGTAATATTAATTAGATTTGGTATTACAATTAAATTGTGTTTAAAAGTATGTTTTGTAGCATGAACGTAGACTTCAAATGCACAGATTTTAGAGTCCTTCGTCACTTGAGTCATTCATTACTGCATGTGTAATTGGAAGAAATTAGAAATAAGCAGAGCAGTATCGTCCGGTCAGTACTTGCTTGGAACTCTTGGGTTTTAGGTCAGTTAAAAAACCAATACTTCATGAATTTTTATAAACACTCACTTGTCGGATGCCGGAGTTTGCATCACTCTTGCGATCTCTAACCACGCAAGCGAGTGTGGACGAATCTTATTAAAATACACTCATGAATGAATCAACAATGTCACTTTGGATTTTTATAGAGGATTGACCGTCTCTACTTTTATTGTTTCAGCACACAGTGTTAACTTCAACATGTGTAATAACTGTATCATCATATCATTAAATTATACAGGGTGCTAAATATGTAAGGAAACTACATATTTGTACTAGATTCCTCTTATATTAGCCTGTATCTAAAACGATCATGGAGCGTCAGACGAATTTGTCCTTCCCTATAAACGAGTGCTTTCAGTTTCGTTTTCCGTTTTCTTCATTAGAATTGATCCTAATCGGTATTATGATTATGTTGTAATTTTTAATTGTAATGGTAATTCAAACTAAAATCAATTAAAACTTTCTTTTAACAATTTTAAGACGGTCAGTCCGTTACTGCGTTATTCCTCCGTTGTCAATTTTTATATCTATATCTATAATCTATAAATTGATTTCTTTCAGAATGTTTGTTCGCATTTAAAACCGTGAATGCGGAAAATCTGCCGGACCATGTTATAATGTACCGTGATGGAGTCGGTGATGAACAACTCTTTTACAAATCTAGTCAATACTGAATTGAAGCAAATTCAGGTAATCAGAGATCATATTTTGAACCGAAATTTTAAAACTTATGTGTGCTGAACATTTTTTTACACTATTCCTGGATGCTTTACAGAGCCAATACAAATCATTCGGACAAGATCCGCCCAAATTTTCACTCATTATTGTGACAAAGAATCAATGGTAGGATTGGTGTGATGTGACCACTTCAAATAAAGCTTCCGACATGACAGGTCTTAAAAATCTATGCGCCGGAACCATTGAAGATGAGGTCATTACTTTACCCGAATATCGATCAATATCCTCAAAAATCAATATATTCAATATGATGTTACCTGTTAATTAGTTGACATATTCCTTTATTTATATATAGCGCCTAAATATATACAAAGTGTTTATATTTTATTCATATCTTGTATGTAAATGTGATATTTATAAAAAATAAATAAACCTTTTTACACACACACAAGTGAGACTTTTAGTTTTCCAGTTCTAATTATTCGCTTGCAATTCGTATGTAGCTTAACATCCGGCAATATGATTTATAAAATTCATTCTAAACCGGCGAGTCTATAATATTTAATTATCTTAGATTAATAATAGAGCGTATAATATTTATATTTTTATTTAATATATATTTATAGTGAAATAATGATATGAATAGTTGTTCATCCGACTACGGTATTTTCGGATTAATTTGCCTTTCCTTTTTGATCGAACAGTTATGAGGTAACAGGTGACTGGGAAATATTTCTTATATTTAGAACTATAAACACGCAAAAGGGTCTTTCTCATACATTTATTCAGATACGCAAATTAAGACGCCAGTCGTTTCAACTCCATCACTTAGTGATGTTGTACAAGTTTTACATAATATTACGTTATCACACACTTAGACATTGCAGTGCGTTCTGACACATTTTACTCGAGTAGTGTTTGAAATAATTATTGCGATATACTTCATCTAAAAAGTGCTGACAACAATAATGACTCTCTCATGGACAAATGAAAAACAAAATTGTACAGGTGACACGTAACCTTTGCATCCCCCCCCCCTGGTCAGCCCAATCTGGTGGAGTCGGACGAAAAGTAAGATATGCATTTTGTAGAAAGAATCTTATGGTGGATCTAGGAAGCCATTCCACTTGAAAATCTGTTGTGCGTAGCGGCGTTGACGAGCGTTTAAGTAAAAATCGGCACGAAATAACGAATTTTTCAACGGTGTTTTGAAAAGAACGCGCCCAAAATAATTTTTTTGGAACATCTGCCGATGCTATCTTTTTTGCAATATTTTTATGCAATTTTTACAATTTTGTTGCACCGCGTTTGGAGAAAATCGATTTTTTGTTGTCAAAGCATTTTCGAGGAAAAAATCGAATTTCCTATTTCAGATGATTTGCCAGCAAAAATTGACTTTCTCCAAATGGGTCCAATAAAAGGATGCCGCACAAAGAGCGCGGGAAATAACCCCCCGTCAGAATTGGCTAATATTTTTATCAAGACAACATCACGGGCATGACTCAACGGATTGACCTGTGACATCGGGGGTTGACCGCAAGTAAAAATGACTGACGAAAAAGTTGCTTGTCTCAATGAGTGGAACAACTTTTGTACGGGTCATTTTTTAGGTTATGAGGGGACCGGTGGTCGAACTTTGGTGACCTCTGGAGATCACCAGAGTTGACCTTTCGTGTTGGATCCTGTATAAACATTATTCAGGAGGTCAAGCGCTACAACATATCAAAAGATGAGCCAATTCTGACGGAGGTTATTTCCCGTGCTCTTTGTGCGGTATCCTTTTGAAAATTGCACAAAAATATTGATAAAAAGATAGCATCGGGAGATTTTTTGAAAGCAATTATTTGGGGCCCGTTTTGGTCAAAATGCCTTTGAAAAATCCGCTTTTTCCTGCCTATTTTTCCTTAAGCGCTCGTCAGAGCCGCTACGCGACTCCCCGCAGCTTAGGTTAGGTTAGTGTTATATGCTGATGAGGGGCGACTCACCTGTGGGAGTCCAGATCTTCATTGATTTGAACAGGTCCTGAGTATAAAACAGTTTTCGAACCTAACTTTTTTTTACAATTTCTCCATCTTCAAGAGATTGAGACGAATGAGATTGAAATAAAATTATAATTACTATTATGCAAACTTCAAAATCGTCGTGAACGTGACGTAAAGTAGTTTAATACATTTATTGGTCTTTATTTAATAAATTCGTATTAGTTTTGCTCTTAATTTGCGATATTATTTACAATGACAAGACTAGTACAACTACATAAACGCAGATTGATTTCCTCGTAGGATTTGATTAATCAATTGTCTGATATTTTGCAAATACTTTGATATACACTGTAGTCACGCCACGTCGTGAAGGCCGCCCTCGAGAGCTCAGCCCTAAAACTCACAACTCTAACTCTGGCGGCTAACTACAACTGAAATCTCAGACACCACTCACAGGCCATGTCGTAAATCCTGC
>JAQGCA010001509.1:0-17202 GCA_034698945.1 Protaphorura quadriocellata
TTTTGGTATTTTCAAATGAGGACAAGAAAGTATTTTGGTATTTTAGTATTTTGGACCGAAACAATTGAGTATTTAGTATTTTGTATTTCAAAATACTTTTCCGAGTATTTTGCCCATCTATGGACACCTCTCATAACATCCAGAAGAAACAATACAAGGACAGTTGTTCTAATTCCATAATAAGGCATGTCATCTTGAAACTAAAACAATGACTTTGTCCATTTTATGTTGTGTAAGACATTCGGCCTTAATTCTGTACAAAAAATTTCCCGAATAATATTTGCGGATGTATCCATGTCAGTTCAGGACAGGATACACATGTGTATGCAGTATGCACAAATCTATGATCTCATTTTGCCTCAAAATATTGACTACAATTTCAGCCAAATCTTAATTAAATCCCTAAGAAGTACGAACTGTCCTCTGGAACTTTCATGATCTTCCAATGAGATAAGTACGAGTTTTAAGGGAATATTGACTTACATGAGTCCATAAATTTTTGAGCCTGGCGAGCCGCGCTCGCCGACACTTCGTCAACCTCTGGTGGGACATATAATTGTTGCAGTTCCTCGGAACCGTTGACACTGACCGCATGCTCCCATCCTTCCTCAGGCTCTGGAAGGCTAGCCTCTTCGGGAACAATCTCCGCCTCCGGTTCAACAGGGGTTTGAGGAGGGCAGTCAGAAGGCGGGGCGGTGGGAGTGGTGGGGCTGTCAATTAAGGCTGGTGGGGGAGGAGACACGACTGGACTGCCAATGGATTGCTTGGAGTCCCTTCGAGATGATGGAGGTTCACTAGGGGTATTCCTTCCTACACTCGAAACAGACGACGAACTGATACTAGATGGCGGGCCACCACCTGCACCTTGCTGCTGCTGATGTTGCTGTTGTTGTTGCTGCTGATGTTGATGATGGTGTGGCATAGCCTGCATTTGCATAGGGCCATTTCCGCCACGACCTCTGTCCATATTATTGTTATTGTTATTATTGTTATTATACCCACCCCGGGAACCACGCCTTCCTCCACCACCACCACCACGACCTCTCTGCATATCTCTATCGGCAACACTATTATTTCTGTCATGTTGTTGTTGCTGTTGCTGCTGTTGTTGTTGCTGTTGTTGTTGCTGTTGCTGCTGCTGTTGTTGTTGTTGCTGTTGTTGCTGCTGCTGCATACTAGCCATAACGCTATTTTCTATATTGTTTACTTTGTAAAGATTCACATATTGTGGCTGGTTGAGGTATTGGGGTTGAGACGGTGGTCTCATGGGGACCTGAGCTAACAACTGTGGAATTTGACCACGAGAATGCAACTGTTGATTGTTATAGTTCAATTGTGCTTGTTGTTGTTGAAGTATGTGATGGGGGTGCATGCTCAATCCCCCAGGAGAAGTAACAGGAGACCCAGTAACTCTCTGATATTGTTGTTGCTGGTGATGTTGTTGTTGCTGTTGTTGCTGCTGCTGTTGTTGTTGTTGCTGCTGCTGTTGTTGTTGCTGTTGTTGCTGATGTTGTTGTTGCTGTTGCTGGTGTAGAAGTAGAGTTGAGTATTGTGGAATGCCCAACCCCATAGGGTATGAACTAGGTTGGACGCCAACTTGTTGGAGTGGTAGATTATGCATAGTCTGCATGCTCATTTGCATCGGCATTGCTACATGTTGGACATTCGGACCTGCCAAGTGCTGGGGACCAACACCAATACTCATAGGAATGGGTGGTGAAATGAGTCCTTGAGCTGCTAAGCCACTCATGAGGGGGAGAACGGCATTATTGTGTAAGTGAGATGGTGGGGGGACATGTTGGGGGAAATTTTGCATTGGGTGCAAATTCCCACCTTGCTGCACATGATGGTAAATTGGGGAGTGACTCATAATCGTAGACATGGGTGGGGGTGAGGTGTAGTAATGTACTGTATTTTGGGGGGAATAATGTGGGGAGGGGGCGGGGGCAGGATGTACCTGATGCATTGCAGGTTGTATCAGTAATGGCTGATAAGTTGGAGGTGGTTGCTATAAAAACAGTTTTAAAAAATTGATTTAGCTTTGAGAATTACCAAATTATTCATTTTTCTGGCAATTAAATCGGTCCAGTCGAAAGGAAATCTTAGATATTGGATACTATACATGATGTATGTATTTGACCGAGTAAAGAAGTTCCTGAACCCTAAAGACCCTGATTACGGTAAGACTGACTCACAATATGCCAGAAAACCGAATATCGGGCAATAAATAAGCGGAATATCCCGGGAATGAATATTAAACTGACCTCAACCTGCTGTGAAGGATGTCTTCCGAGGAGTCCCTCTCCTTTCTCCGCGGGCATGTTATGTTTAACGATCGGTTTTGGGGAATTGACCGTCGGTTTTGGCGGTGGTGGTGGGTTTAGATTCCTTACTGGGACAGACTTCACCTTTGAGCTTTCAACGACAGGAACAGTCTGCTGGACTTCGACTTCGGCAGTGAACAGCTGTAAGTAATCAAATCAAATTATTTTTATCATATGACCTGATTTAATAAAACAGAAACAAGAAAACACAAACAAAGTAATAAAAGGAACAAAGGAAGTAGTACAAACCTTGGTCGCACTACTTGGGGCCGTAGAGTCTAGTAATGCCTGATTGACACCGAATCCAAATTCAAAGTCATTACTTCCCATAACAGGTTGTTCCTTAAAGTTTTCACCGCAGAATATGACGGGTTCTGTTATTTGAATACTTGAAACCCCAACAACAGTCTTAGTACTCGCTTTTAAACTGTCAACAAAATTAGTCGTGCTTTTACCCGAAGGTTCACGCTCACGTTCACGTTCAAGTTTTTCTTCCTTCAAATCAGGAAGTCCATTTACACCACTATTTGTCGTAGGCACAGAACTAAGCGAGTCATGCCTTGGATGACCTTGTCCTGAAACTACCGGCACTCTGCTAGGAATTAAATCCGACGAACTAAGAGCTTTATTACTTAGCCTCGGTTGAGATTTAGAAGTCGAGGTCGTCGTCGGCGACGCTGGCACTTTATCATTTTGTGGTGCGGAAGACACTACAGTTGCTGTTATTTTTTCCAAAGTTTTGATGTCAGTTCCACGACCAGCCAAATTCGTAGCTACTATGATATCTCCAGGATGACCATTATTAACTTCTACATCCAATGCAGCTTTCTTTTCACGGGTATCTTCGGGGAGGAGAACTGGGTGAGCTACCACCGAAACGGATTCAGAATCTCTCGCCAAATTGGTCAACCGAGCGATGTCGGCGTAAGAAGTCTGAAAAGTAAGCAAAATATGATTGTTTCATTAAAGGTTCACGATGTTCACGCCGTAACAATAGGTAGTTTTAAAAGCCAGTAATCCCCACGAAGTTCAAATCCTTAGCGTGTCCAGTTTTGCAAATTTACAAAGTTAGTTGCGCATGAAAGTTTAAATTTGGCGTATCGTTCGATTAATTAGCCAAAATATGTATTTCCTTGCAACACTCACCAAATTTGAATCATTTGTGTGGATGGTCTGAATTCTGAATCAGCGAAAATGTGGATTTTCACATGAAATGTTTTGAACCCTTTGTGGGTATCGTATCAAAATCTTTTACAACAAAAAGTTGGAAAATTAATGTTTGTTCAGAGTATGTCTAAAACGAACTGACGAGCAAGACCTGAGGAATCTGACAAACTACTTGCAACGTGTTCGTAATTCGTATATGTAGTTTTATGAACAGGAGACACAATAATTTATTACAATATTGTCGAGACTATTCATAATAATATTCATACATTTTCGCAGCTGAGGTATAGAATTCAGGTAAATTATTGAACATTTGCATTCCAATCCTAATCTCTCAGAAGGTTGAGTTGAGCAGATTGAAAATTAATTTTTCGCGTCATTCATTCAAACTAGATTATTTCGTTCCTACAAAAAAGAAGGATTAACTCAACTTGGACCATAAATGTACACGACAATTGGTGTGACAAGAAACCCCCAGCAAGAAAGGCATTGGTTTAAATCAGTTCAGTGTAGTTAAACATAGCCTACTAAAATCTTCAGAATTAGTCATTCCTAGCGGTATACAAGACACCAGACACACAAAGAACACAATTCTCCCATTTCTAGTAACGGATATTGACATTCCTCAATTTAATTTTCGATTTCTCATTACTGACTTCAAATTTGGACTCTTGCGGAGGTTTCGGTATACTAAGCCTGGAGAAATCAGCATCGCTGAAATACGTCCAAAAAATTTTACTCGGAGTCGGAAAACCAAAAATTTTGGAATTTTATTGAAAATAGTTTCCTCATATTAGCCGTCTACCTGAAGACCACTGCCGCCTGGTCTAGTGGACTACAATTATCTATTTCATCCATTCTAAATGTTCAAGTCAATGACTTATTAAAACATTTTAATCTTTCCTGGTATTTCCGGGTAAAAATGTTACCTGCTACTTTAAAGTTTTCTTAAGAAAATGAATCAACTTAAAAGTTAATTGTGAATTAACCGTTTAAATATTCAATTTAGCTTGCAGTAAGTGTTTGATAAGAACACTGACCGAACCTTGATTTGCATGAGTGTTCAACAAAGAGTAATCAAAACATAACAGTACTGGTGGGAAGTCTGTGAGTTCAGGATGTTTAGACGCCAAACTCACTATCACCAGAAAAAAAAATTATAAGTACATATGTCAGTAGTAAAATGCAAATTTATCAGCGAACATCCCGTCAGTTGACAATTGGCAACCATAACCTCACCCTTTCCTTTAACCAAATTAATACAACTGACAAACTATTGGGTTAAAAATTAAATCCCGTGGAATAAGAATGATATTTTTAAAACAAACTCCCCCTTAATTAATTTTGGTTTAATTCCTTCGGAATTGGAATAATAATACTAGAAGAAAGTACGTCCGGATGTTCAGAAATGTTATAACTATCTGCTAAAATCGTCAATGGTATTGAGATTTATGCTAATTAAGCTGCGATTCTGTCTAACGAAGAGTTAGAGGGTAAGAAATTAATTTTATGGTGTTACTGTTTATGGGGAGGCAGCATATAAGGGGTATGACGATATGAGTTTAAATTGTATGCTTGCCCCTTGCTGAATTGGTCGACACTTGAATAGTAAACTTAATTAAAAACTTAAGAGAGAGGTATTCTAATTTATTAGTTTGTCTTGGTTTTTTTAAACTCTAAAAAAACTAGAATATGTCTCGGGTTGGAAATTGAGATGATCTGGCGTCGTCATTTTCTGTAGGGTAGTCTATTTCTAATTAGAGTGGCTATCCCCATTCAAAAATGCAGTCATACCTAACAGAATTTGTCTAATGGATAAAATAATTGTCAGGATAGTCAGGATTTTTTGCAAGATCCCAGCTAGGAATTTATTCGATCCCTAGTTTCAACATATGTTATATGCCAATGAAGCTTCTAAAATCACCCGACTCCAACGACAGATGCTAACAGTAATTACTGAACAAATTTGATACAAGTCTTTCGACAAACAATTAATAGTTAAAACGATTAGTATGTACCTGCGGAGTTCCACCGCTAGAGGAAGAAGTTTTGGGTGGACATTCCTTTGGAGTACATTCCCCCGCAGGTAGAGAGCGAACAGAATCATCGTCTGACCCGGAACCGTGTTCGGACCCCGGAGCTGAACCGACTGATTTTCGTCGGTCACTTCCACTTCCGCGACCACGATTTCTTGGTTTCTCACTCCTGCCACGAGAATGTTCGCCATCACCACCTAAGACGTTAAAAAAATAATGACGACAAATAAGCTAATGTTTGGAGCTAAGAAGCGCAAGATATCGGAAGGTTTCTCATTTACTAAACTTACGTTTGGATTCGGCTTTTTCGGGCTTCTGATTCTTATTCTTCTTCCTTGAAACAACAATGTACTCTTCAGTCGGAGGCTGAAACTGATGTTCACGTGGAGTGACGAAAGCAGAATCAGATTGGGGACTTCCCACTGGACTGATTGACACTATAGTGGCTTCCTGACCAACTCGTGTGTTCTCTATTTTGGGGACGCTGGACGTGCTACTTGCAGAACGGTCACGTTTTTTCTCGACAGACGTTGAAGATGCTGACCTTGCCTCCATAGAAGGCGGCTTTACAGCCAAGGCTAAATTGTCATCGTCTAATGACATGGATTTCACCAAGATCTCTTTCTCTTTACTTTTACTTCTTGGCTCACGCTCCTTTTTCTGTCGCACACGCTTACCCTGTTTAGAAAAGAGAACAGTATTCATTAATACTTTAAAAAAAACTCAATGTGAAATGCCTTAATCTTTTCTTGAGATTAATTTCAATTCCGGAAGGACTGGATACAATATACACACTATCTGATAATCGAATTTACACCCATTTCACATTACAGATATACCATCCCGATAAAATCACACATAAAGCGCGCTATTCCACCCATGTTGACCAAAAAAACATTTAACTGGAAAGAATCGACTCAACCCGAAATGAAAAATAAACAATTATTTCAATCATATCGTGCCGAATTCTAATTTTAATTTTAAATCGGATCAATAATTTCCAACAAACGAGTCAGTAGTTCGAGCAAATTAGCTTAGAACATTAATAATTAATATCCATAATTAAAAAACAAATGAACTATTCAGAAAATGTGAATGACTACAAGTATGAAAACCACAAAACAAACCCAGTGTTTAACGAAAAAATTGCAAATGAATTTAAGGAACAAATATCTTCATATGGTCCAATGGTCCCCGAATAAACCATTTCTTACCACCGTTGTCCACATGGTTCAAACTTTTGAGAAAAATTCATAATTTGAACAAACACTGTTACACATTTTCCCTCTTACACTTTGTACGTTGTTCAATTATGTTGAAGGCAGGCCATGATTAGGCAAAACTGCAAGGTTCACTAACTTAGCGTTCAAAAAAATGTATTCATATAGACAGACTCAACATTAATAATTAAATTAAACACTAAATCCTTCCTCCCGGTTTTACTATTGGTGTGGAATGACTAATCAAACTAATCAGATCCATGCATTCCATATATTCAACATATGCGTCATTACGTAACTCTCTCTCAACTCACCCAATCAACAATTCGACATATTATTATTAGTCCAGTTGAAGAGAGGAAGGAAGGACCTTGGAGAGCGACGCTCTTCAACCTTTGACCTTACCAAGCTAAACCGACAGAATTCTTCAAAGTATACGTGATTAACATTATTTCACTCTTACAAGGAATTTCTATTACGTGTAAAACTCAAATGCTAAGGATATAGATAAAGGATTTTATTATTTGGTCAGTTTTATTAGAATAAACTGTTGTAAATACGAGAACCATGCCTGACAACAAAATGATATGCCAAATCAAGTACCCTGATCCGATATATACAGATTTCTTCGGCAAACTACGATAAAGGACATAACCGGAACTGGCTTAAAAATCGAAACATCTAAAATTGTCTTTAATTTCGAGAACAGCAAAGGCGAATTTAAAAAAAACAGAATTCAAAAATTTAGGCCCAAAAAATATTTTTATATTTTCATCTGATCTTATTTTCAAAAGACTTAAGTTATCTTACGCGATGGTATCGAATTCGCAATTTAAGGTGCATAGTTAGTATATTTCTGAAAATATAACTGTGGGCCAAAAACCATTGGATTTCCCTTAATCCTGTATCCATTTTGAAATATTTCAAGCAATCACTTCTGGGGATATTTTTTCCAAAATATCCTGTAATCAGTAATTCCAACGCTAAGGGTGATTTAAAAAAATTGTGATTCGTGACCGGACTCTTGGATTCCTCACTCGTCTACGATTTAGCTCTTTGCTCTTAAAAATTTTGCACTTGAGAAGGGCTCCTTGTTAGTCTAACCAATACAAGTAAATAATTTTTTAAAACTTTGATTCGATTCGACTCACCTCCATTCAATCTAAATGAATTAAATCCTTGCCTTTATGCACCCATTCATTACGATTAGTTAGACGTGTGTCAATATATTCCATAATATGAATCCATGGACTAAGTCCACTAACTTGGCGATTAAATGCCGTTGGTGTTTGATATTCATATGACCTATATGTTAAGTATAGGAGGGGCGAGTCGGTCTCATCAATGAATTCAATGAAATACGCGTACAGTGATCATCGTGTTTCTAATTGCTATTGGTATATTGCAAATTATGATGGCGGACACCACTCGCTTTCTTCAAGCGCTAGTACCTAGTACAGACGTTTTCGCGCCACACGGCGTCATAGCTTCACATGAAAAATGAGTACTGTGCAAATAATATCCATATTCTATTCTAAATACATGGGGTAATGAATGAGAAAAGGAAAATTAATAGAGATCAGTTCTTATAGTCTTTGCTCAACAGTTTCTGGAGAATGTGTGGCATCTACTACAATCGTCAAATGTTTTGATCCGACAAACTTTGTTTACTTTCAATTTGAAGTTCGAGTTGAAATAATTTTTCCGAAATTTTCTGATTGAATATAGAATTACTATTTTCAGACTATCTCCAAATAGGGCAACCTGCTGAGTATTAAAATTTAGGTTCCAGAATACTCCGAGTGTCACTATTCGACAGCTTTAACATAACAGAGAATATTGAGTCTCATATGATTTTGATACCAGAATATCAAAATAGTGTCAAACTAATTCATACTCCAATTACAGGAAACGCCTATCACACGAGCATTCTATCAATTTCTTAGTCCATTTAATAGGAGATATTATGCAAAGAGATAAGTTTCCAGGAATCTTAAACTTGACGATTCCTAATTCCAACTCAATTTAAATGGGATGAAGGAAACTATTGATCGATAATATCATAATAAAAAGGATATAATTTTGTACATTTGAATGAATGGACCAAATCCTTGTGTCCGGATATTGTTTTTCCTTCCACGTCATTGTCGTCAACCAAAGCCAGAGCATGAAAGCAGACCAAGCCGTGTAACACATAAGAAAAGACCAAAGAATCAAACGCTCAGTCCCATCCGTCAACATCCTTCTTCTCAATCCACTCGACCAAATTGTCCAAAAATCATTGAACGGACAATCATAATTACTGACGGACATGGACATGGACATGTAGAAATTACAATTCTTTTCAATGGACTCATCATAATCATGATCTTCGTCATCCTCCCCCAACCAGAAACGACCCAAGAATCTTATCACTCACTGAAACCTTAAGTCCACCACACGACGTGACATGACACGACACGTCATTCAATAATTCAACAATAAATTGTGACCAGACTCCAGTTTACAAAAAAAAAATTGGTCGGAGCACCGGCAAGGCACCACAAATAAATGGTCAATGATCGCCATGACAGAGACAATCAAGGGCAGATTAAAGATATGACGACGAGATGAACACACACACACCACAAAAAACTACCACAGTTAATGAACTAATTCTATTAACGTCCGTCTGCCCAAAGTCATCAGCACGACTAAATTAAATATTAGTTCTCAAAACTTCAACTTCAATTTAATCTTAAACAAGTTAGAGTTACTACTTACTTTTCTTAGACTTGGACTAACCATAACCATGCAAACTCAACTAACTAACTTAACTAAATCAAATGCAATCCAATCCCATTCTATCCATCCATCCGTATTCCGTCTTCTGTCAACTACTCATCTCCCATACATAAACTTCTTGTGTACAGGGTGGACTAGAATAATCGCTATCCTTGAAGGACTGAATTTCTAACGCCAAACCGCCAAAGTTCAGTTATCAGGAAGGAAATGTAGTATAGTACATGAGCGTTGTTCCTGTTCATTCGTACTACACAGGTTCCCCTTGCTGCATCGTTATGTTGGGGTTTGGGGAGGCTGGTGTGTCAATTGTCAATTCATCTGACAGACATGGGATGATTCGCAGCTTGAAAGATAAATTTCTTCGCCGCAGTGTATTTCCTACTCCTACCAGCTCCCATTGAATTCAAGGATAGGAAAATGCTTCAACAATTGTCACTAAATTGACATGGAGTTCAGTGGCCACTCTTTCTGGCAGCAGCCTAGGCAGTTGGCCAGCTGACTGGCCGACTACTACTGCCTAGAAGCCTCGCAAATTACATTGAGACCCATGCGGGCAATTGTCAATACGTATTTGTAAAGGAAAATATCGGAAGGAATTTTGTCTCAGGCCATTGAGACCCCCTTGCATTCCTCAAGGTTAATCACTCCTTCCAATGGTGAAGAAATCATCGCAAAGAGAGCAGCACTCGACTTTACAACAGGTCTTGTAAAAGAAATCCACAAAAAGCCTGTTAGAAATACCGAATTTCACGATCCGACTCATAAGGACAATTGTCCATACCGCAATAGCCGATGGGCGGGAAGGAGTTGAGTTAAATATTGCCTTCTCATGTAGTCAGTGAGTGTCGCTTATTTCGGCGAGATAAACACTGCCAATATGGACAATTGTCCTTATCGTACGTGCTATCCTGGACACTTAACTGACCGAGATGGCCAAATAACGACAATTTATGCTTTATGCTTGGCCTCAATCTCAAGTTTATGTACCACCGAATACATGCTGATTAGTATTACTGGAAATATGACTCGAACTTCTGCCTAATGAGCCATACCAGACCATTTTTTCTGCTCCACCCTGTATAAGTGATGTAATTATCATAAACTCCAATCTCTTAAAAATAAAGTCTTAAACTGTCGGCAGTGGCAGTTGGCAGTGAGAAATACGCAGTCAGGAAGGAGCAGGAGTTCGTTTCGGCTCAAATTAAACGCAAACAAAACTTAAAAAGAAAGACAAACCCCAAAGGGTATACAATAAACAAAAAAGTACAGACTACATATTAATAATCCCCCTTGGTAATCAGTTCATTTCCATGTTAAGAAAATTCAAATGAATCATTCTACAAAATCAAGCAGTTAGCTCAAAATTTCCCCCTACACCATTGTTCCTAATCATAATTTCCATAATAAACATTATAGACGCCTGATTCTGATTCCACGTAGTACGTTACGTAGCGTAGTAGGTAGGAAGACAGGACAAATGACATGGCATATCCCATCATTCCCATCCAGTCAACCAACCCGTGGTAAGCAACTAATTCGTATCGGATTTCTTGACTGACTCTCTCGTCCAAGAGCCAAAGGTTATCTTCAATTTGTCTGAGGAAAGAGGAAGCTAGAGCTAAGTCAGCTAGAGGAGGACTTGTGGGGTTTTGAATCCAAAAGTCATTCTACACATAATACAAAACTAACCCGAGAAAGGACAAAAGGGTTATAATTTAATTTTAATCTCAGAATTTACACTACGAAGGATCCCGAAAGTCACACCACCTCAAACCCTCTCCTTCCACTCATCGGTATTCTAAGAAATGGCGGATTCGTCTAGTAACCAAGATGACCTTCTGTTGTCAAAACTTTGAGAGTGTAGTGTAAAGTTGTTAATCACGAATCACGGTAGTCCTCGACGCTTCACTATGGCAAGATTTCGAACGCTCGGTAAAAAATGCTGTGGTCATTGCATTGACGTCGTCGTTTTTGTCATTGAAGGTTTTTCTGCACAGTTTGTTCCCCACATATCTTCTGTCGGACAAAACCTTAGATATGCATTTTGTAGAGAATATTATAGAGGGTCTGGCGAAAATTTTGACAGCGAAAATTATCTGATTCTTTCATTGTTTGGGACAAAAGTGCCGCCTTCGAGAAAATAAATTTTCGCATCGAATTCCCGTACTTTTTATGTTCTTTTTTAAAGATATTATTTGTCAATACTGTCAAATCGAGTTCTGCTGTGCAATATGACCGTTCTTATTTTGTTTGGTCAAAATCGATGTAGTAAAATTTTGAAACTGGAATAGCCAGTAAGAGACTCGAAATTAGAACTACTACGAATTCTCATACTGAATTTGACCTCTAGGCTATAAAAATAGGTAGGGTCAAAACCGAAATCAAACTTCTTAGGACACTCTGTGCCATCATATGCTTAGCGAAGCAGTACCGGGACAGAAACTTAACTCCTTTTACTGACTCATTCAAAAAGATTGAAACCCCTTTAAGCAACCAATCGGAGAGTTGCTGGTATGGTCGGGTCCATAAAAATAATTATTTATAATACCCAGTCCCATGTTCCATGTAGTAAGTAGTGCATCATATTCATGAAGTTAGTACTCATTGAAACACCATGAGACTAGACACATAACTCATATTGAATTTCCAATATACGGACAGGAATGACACTGAGTTTTAAAAGGTCAGCAGTATTTGACTGAACTGATCATGAGTTTCCGCTATACCATGGAAATCCAACCCATTATTCTTTATTGCTATCCAAAAAATGTGAGAATGTCCTTCAAACTACGGACAGGAGTCAGAAGTCAGAATCTGCCTCTCATGGAAGACTAGACTAGAGAATAGAGATTAGACAAGGACATCGTAACTCCGAAAACTCGGACGATCGAATCGAATCAAATGACAGCCAGATTAGAGCAGAAGTTTCAGAAATTCGAGTTACTAAGTTGTCCTTTGAACTATTCCCGTAATGACTTCCGTAATTTCAAATATGGTACTCAATTTAATCTCTGACCTTTAAAAAATGCTCAATCGAAACTGGAAATGAGTTGTACGGAAAGACCGAATAATGAACAAACTGTCACAAATAATGGTGGTAAATGATAAGAGTTAAAATTATTCAAGCATTATTCATTTGTCTAAAATATTACTAGTAGTTTTGAGCACTCTCCAAACCTCTCGAATGTTTACGACCGGAAAATTCATTAAGTACCAAAATATAATACTCGAAAAAATTCATTTATTTCTGGAAGATGGAAACTGAATTGACTTCAGTTATGAAAACTGAAAATAAGAACTATAAAAGTCAAACTCACCGTCGTCGCAGGTTCCCGACGATCGCCTTCAATGAACCGAAGAAGTTGGTCCACATCCTGATTAGTTTGACCATCCCCCGGCACATTGTAAACGTTCTCTTTTGGCTGAAACAAAATAGAAAAAAAATCAATAATGTTAAGAAAACTAATTGTTCAAAATATTGGAGCAGATTGGAAATAGTGAATGTGGCTTACCCCTTTAGAAGACTTTTCCTTGGTCTTTCGCCTCTTTTCATCGCCTAGACGCTTTCCACCATAGCCACCACTGTCAGTCCCAGTTCGTAGTGCGTAGGTTGGGGTTGAAGATCTCGCCTGGTTTTTTCAAAATTTAAAGGGAATTAGAAACTGATAACAAGTTAATTGTAAAGGACAAAAGAGAACTAAAAATCTCAACCGGCAGTAGCGAGGCTAAAATCAGAGATTAAGTTCTTATGTTATCGCCTTGAAACCGAGGGTCAAAAATGAAGTTCATGAACTTCTGAATTGGTTTCCTTTTAGAATCTATTCTCTGTGGTAAAAACCCAAAAACGGACAGTTTAAAAATTCACTTTATCTATTGTTTTTGGTTTTGAGAACAATACTACGAAATCCCTGCAACAGTCCATACTATCGAGTGTGGTTAACCACTCCTCGACTCCTCTTGATGTCCAATAAAGTAATAACATCAAACCTGATCAAGTGTCGCTGACATCTCCCGTGACCCTGATGACCTGGCCAAACCGCTGGTCCCTTGACCACTCGACGAAGATGCATGATCCCCTGACCCGACGGCGTGACCAGAAAATTGTGCCGGGTTGATTCTGTTGAATGGAATTTTTAGGTTTCTATTTAGATTTCTATAAAAACCAGATAACCAAACCGTAATAAGTCAGTGTCATTGTCATCCTCGATCAAGGGAGTAAAGAATACCCTGCGCACTAAAAACTGTTTGGAGCCGACACCGTGAAACCTGTCCCCAAGACCACCTGGCTGAGACGACCGGAATCTGATCCAGGTCGCCTAAGCCTGGCCGCCTGGGAGAGGTTTTACTGTCGTAAATTAAATTAAAATACCAATACATGATAATGTAACTCATCCTGAAGTCTTGCGAAAAGTCAGTCTGCTCTGTAAACGCTTAAATAACGTCAAGACAGGTAGGTCAACCTAAGATGTTGCCACTGGTCCCAGGTCACAGTCACTTAACGAGTCCATTCATAAACCATTTGTTCAATTTAAAAACTAGTCGAATTCTGAAGGAACCCCCAGGGGTGTGAGTGATATAAGTACTAAGAAATTATGATTGGCACATTATAAGGCTCTAAGAGTCTGTCGAACATGTCAAGTGTAAAACTAAACTACGAATGAATGAACTCTCGTCCTCTCCAAAGATTTCTTTCCGATTACATTGACTGATTAGTCCTGACGATTCTGACCAACGACGACTGGGCAGTTAGATTTGGGTTTTTTGGTAGAAATCAACCAAACCATGCAAATGCAAACTAATTACCCTTGTCAACCGTGAACCCCCACAAAACCAGGTAATTTTAATTCCTTCTACCAAATGTCCCCTTATCCTCAACCCAACACTAATACATGCAAGTCAAGTCTATTGAATAAATTGACATAACCGCCCTACAGGTAGAGCCTAAGGGTATTCAAGGGCCTATTTTTAACATAGGTCGTTTGTTGCCCAACAAAGTAGTCTGTAATTATCATCCGGTCATGCTGAGCTTCCACAGGTGCGTAAGCGTAGCGTAGCGTAATAAGGCAAAGGTCTTTAGTTTAAAAAATTACTCAATAACTGAATCAGGGATTATTAATACGAATCTAGGTATCGTTCTAAATATCAAATTACTTGGAATTACAAAGACTTGAGGGACTTGGACTTGAACCCACCAGTTCTAATTGAAAAAGAAGTTTATAATGTAATAACAATAAAAAATATGTTATGAAAACGAATCTCTCTACTGCCTGCAGATTTAAATCTCCTTGAGCATTTTCCAATCCCTTGTCAGCAAATCAAAAGATCTTGTGGTCATTTTAAATAAAACTGACCTGATTTAAACTTCGCCACGTCTCATGTCTCTATTAATGACCTTTAACCAGTAAATATGGACATAATACTTGTTTGTTTATTCATGATTTGTTTGTCTAACGCAAAATGCAATTCTACGTAAGAACCAAGAGCGGTTCATTTCTGTTGAATATTTTAACCTGTCAGATGGTTTGACTACTTTGACTGTTCAGACTCTGCATGAACCACAGTAAAAACAAAAATTCCAGGAATAAAATGTAGAATTAGTACATTAGAAATAGAATATTTAGGTACTTAAAATTATCTGAGGATGAAAAATACGGCATACGAACCCAAGACAGAATTAAAACATAATTCCGTAACAATATATCGGAACTTGTATTTTTCAGGTGTAGTTGCATGTTGCAGTTCGCTTCATTCCATCCAAGCGTTATCCATATTACTTGCGTTTAAAATGAGAATGACATTTTTAAATCCACTTGGCATCTTTATTAGTAAACGGTAACCTCCTATTGACTACATCACAAAGCTTAAAGGGTAACCTTTTTTGAAAGTGTGACATTACTGTCATTATTCACACGCCCGCCTTATTGAGATTCATTTGCTAAAGTCTTGACTTCTGAACTTTGACTTAACGTTAAAATAGTTCGTGAATAAAAAAAAATTAATCGATTCATGGAATTCCAAATTAAACTTATTGCTTCGATACAATCTGTCCTGTCAGTGGGAATTTCATAGTTTCAAACAGTTCATTTAGACTTAAAATTATTCAGAATTTAAATAAATTGGGAATTATGTTGACCTAAAGCTGCTTTTTGAATTATTATCTGCATTTGTATGACTATTTAAAAATTACCCAAATGGCTGCAACCCGTATCCGGCATATAAAGGCGCCCCACTGTAAAAATCTGCAATATTGATTTTTGTTTTGAGATCCGCAACCAAATCATCCACAATTGTGTCTGTCTCTTCCTGGGTCGACATTGTCAATTCCACAGATTTTACCCAAGACTTTGAAAATAAAGTTATGAAATAGAGTTCCCTGACTGATTCGGGGCTAGCTGGAAACTTAAAATCACTGTACACTAAGATGATTGACTACAATTCATTGTTCAAATTCAAAACAAATAAATGACTAGCATGGACCGACTACGAAAGCTGAAAATTACGCAATTCGATAATTATCACTTAATTCACTGGATTTGAAAATTATATTTTAAAAAGGCAATCACTGGAAGAGTTTTGAGAGTATTGTTATTCTTCAATCACTGACCACTGATCACTTTCTTTACAGTTTCTTCTATCACCTTGTATATCAGTTAGAAAATGCGAGTAATATCTCATCTGACGCACAATTCACTTTTCCCACGTTATGGCTGCACGCACGCCGGACCCTTCACATTCCACCCCTTTTTGCATGTTTTCTGAGCTGAGTCGAGCACTTCTGGAACACCCTGTACTACCAATGGGTCACTCTGCATAATACATTTACATATTTTGGGCAAGAATGCTAGACGACCAAGTTAAGTTATATATTATGGCTTATTACGAGTTTAAATCAATATCCCTCCCATCGCGGAGCACTTTTTAAAAAATATCGAGATTGTTCCTAACATTCCATTGGTAGAGAATGAAAGGATTAGTTTTGAAAAATTGCATCTATTTTTATTTAAGTGAAATCGAAAACACTTATAGAACGAAGTTTCCATTCAGGCGAAGGGTCACACAAGTCACACTAGTAGTCGGATAGACACTTTTCTAGAACAACATCTATAAAAGAGTAAAGATAACTATGTATGGAAAAGAAATCGAAACCCAAACCCCTACCTAGCGATCCAGAACGGCGAACCTATACGACTAGACTATAGTAGTTGGACTGACAATGATAATGACAATGACAATTAAATCCTGCCATGGACTAATAAATAGTTGGGAAAAGGATCCTTACCCCGATCCTGGGCCCAGTAGACTTGTCTGTGTCGTCGTTTCCCCGGAGGAGGAGCTGCTGACTGTGGCCGTCTGACTAATATTGGTTTGACTAATTACCCGATTGGAAACCGTGACCTTACCGTCTGAAAAAATAAAACAAATCAAAATATTAAAAATATTTATGAAGTCATACCCCGTATATGTACTACATGACACAACGAATTCTCGGTTAACCTATGCATATCCTGTTGTTAATATTCCGTGACCCCCTGAGTAGGAGACCACGTGGTTGAAGTAACCTTGTGTCAAGTCTCCTAATTGTTACAATATTTAATAATATTTATCATATTCAGCCAATATTTATTTGACACATTTTTATTGTTCATATTAAATATTCATTTTGATGACTTT
>JAQGCA010001510.1:0-17197 GCA_034698945.1 Protaphorura quadriocellata
AAAAGTAAACTCCATTTTTGTACTCCAAACAGCGAAGCCAGAAACCACAACCTGAAAAATCTCTCAAATGGGGCCCAGGCGTCCATAAGAAGTGGGTAAGGTCCTTCCACATGCAATAAATCAATGATCAAAAGAAGATAGGTACTAATTATTATAAGAAGACTTTATTCTCTCAAGCTTTCGAGCACGAACCTTGCTCTTGTTCAGGAGATAAAATGTATGAGCGACTTTCTCCATAATAATAATAAATATAATGTAACTAAAAATAATAAATATACTTACTTAGTTAATTTTTTTTATTACGGTCCAGAATATCAGCTTTCGCTGTTGTCAACATTCGGACCAGGTTAACAAGTTAACAAAATTTGTGTTATGGTGTAAGGGCCATAAGGCCAAATCATCTTGAACACAATAAATCAATATGTTTATCTAAATATAAGTTAACTCTGATGTTGAAGAATGGTAAAACGTTTTTTTTGCAGATTAAACAGATGAACGAGCTGCGGGAAATCGCGGAGAAATGCGTTTCGAGCATTAAAAGACGGAATGAGTACAAAGCTCAGCGCCATTGGGACCAAATAATGCAGACATTAGACACAAATGAGCCTGAGTCTTCAAACATACTCCGTAGAATCACTGTTGAAGCTTACGACGGTTTCCGTGAAAATATTCTTCCTATCGTCCATTTTGTAAACTATACAAAAGATTTCTCCGGACTTTCGGTTCTGTTGGAAGAAATGAGGGAGTATGGACATCTTTACGCAGGAACTGAGGTCTTTCTCTTCGCCAGACTAATCAGAACACATTGTGGGACAAATTCATTGTTGTACAAGGAACTTCCACATGGAATTCAATTCATTGACTCGTACTCGGTCCGTTTACTGAATGAAAATAACAATGGAGCTCTGTTCTATAAGCCAAAAGAGTATTGTCGAGGCAGGCATTGCACGTCTGATGAGGCATTCACTTTTCATATGGACATTGATGATTTGTCCGAAGAAGAGGCATTGAAAGCTACTTGGACATTCGAACCGACGAACATGACCGAGTTTTCAGATAATATCAAATTCTATTTGAGAAATGAATTTGGAAATCGCTCATATTTGTATTCAAGTTATTACACAAGTTTATCACAAACACAAAAATCAATCGTTATAGTTCACCTGGTTAATAACACTGAGGATGCAGTTCGGATTCGGGTAGAAGAAAGTCATTTAATTAAACGACTGATCATGGGAGGCCAAAATACAGGGAGTAATACTGTTGGACTATCTATCATGTACACGGAGGACAGATTCGAAAAAGCCAATGACGGCAATTGGGTAGTGCAACCAATAGAAATGGTCCGTAATGAGGAATTGAACACGACAATCAACGATAGCTCCTACAAATGTGAATTCCAGCAATTACATCATGAATTTTATAACTAGATATGGAGGATTTGGTTTTGAAATGGAGTCAGTACAAATAAGTAACATCAGATCATGATTGTACAATTTAAATAGTGTTTATTAACGAATAAAAGGGGAAACAACATAAAATTAATTATTCCATTACAGACGAACTTAGCACAAGATTGTTGAAGCCATAAACATCTATGAAAATAATAGTTGTTCCAACAAGGTTTCCTACTATGACATTTGGAAGGCCCAAATATATTACTAATCCTAATCCTTGCAGCAAATGTTTTCCCATATCTCGGAATGAGTATTGATGAGGATTATGAAGAAATTGAGGACTGGTTCTCTATTATGGGCAAAACATCATCCGCAACCATGGGTGCGGATAAAATCAAGAAGGATTTTGCGCTATAATTAACATATAAGTAGAACTGATCCCGAAGAATGGTCTACATTTGTTTGGAATACATTGAACCTGAATCATAGTTACTATTATTATTACAGCTTCTTAAAATGATTAAATGATTCATAATAATTACGTAGTCATTTTGTAAGAAACTGTGCAAGAAGTCTAGAATTATTTTATAAAACGAAGCAGGAACTGAGTGACAATAACGGAGTACGCAGAACATCTCATAACGTCTGCGTGACAATTCGTATTGCGAAGATATGTACAGTGCAGGATGCAGGAGCGATCAACAAGTGAGTTGGAAATGGAGTGCATTTTTTAATGTTTTAAACACTGGCAATTTAGGCAGATAGAATTAGTACTTTTTACCCATAAGAGGGATTGTCACCTAGAACAGGTAATCCGATTCCGAGGTGTCGTACCACTATAGCGTGTGTCATTTTAGATTAGAGACTCCCGTTAACCGTACACCAATCAAGTCAGTTTTATTCGATAAATTAAGAAGAAACAGACAATGGCACTAAACTACAAACCTGAGAACGTAAAACACGTAAGGGTTTGAAAGAAATGAAAATGATGAGATTTCTTCGACAGTCAGTCTTCAATAGGGAAACCTCCGGATATGATAAAATTTAAACCATCCACTCATTTGAGTGATGTCAAATCCTTGACAATAACTTCGACAAGACCTTCGATTGGATGTCTTTTGGATTGCATTGGATGGAACCAAAACCGCTTCGCAAAATGTATTTTCAGAATTTTATAGTGCTAATAATTGACTTGACAGAAATCTGGTCAAACTGTCTCCTCTCATTCCATCCTGTAAGATTAAACGTACGACAGGCCCTGTGCTTTTACAACACCCGAGACAGGCTATCGATTTGGTAATGTGAATCGTACTCTCGACTCACCGGAGTTCCCGATCACACTAATGGGTTGGAGAAGCACATTCAGTTCCTGCTTCATCAAAGATTACCTTGGTTCCAAAATTGGAAGAGTCGTTAATCATAGCTTAATGATTTCATACTTGAAAAATCGGAAACTAGTTTAAATCCCCACTCTGGACGCAAGAGGCCAATCGAATACCTCAGTTTATAAAATCTGTCTTTCTATTTGGTTAGTCGTTATTTCAGACGATTATAATATATTGTTGTCAAAAAAATTGGAATATTATAGACTTAAAAATTAAGTTACGATAGAAGAATAATCCTCTAAAGAAATGAAGAAATATAATATTATGCTGGAATCATTATTTAGGTTTTCCTGCCCTGCCCACACAAATACTAAAAAGACTTAGCAAAAAAGGTAATATTTTTGCTCGTAAGCAACTCGATAGCAACGTTCTGAGTAGGCTTGTTAAATTGGAGCTCAGTAAATGTCACAGGTGCTGGAGGCAGCTGCCGGGTGATTTTAGGGGACTCAAGTTAACAAAAGAAGAATTTACAATTTTTCTTGCTTTAACTAAACTTACAAGTCGATAACTATATGACATATAAATGTATAACATTTTCATAATCCATAATAATAATATATGAAATAATAATAATTTTCATTTTCATTAAATAGTTGAAATTACGTTTCAAACCATAACAATACTGTTTAACAAATGATAACTTTTAAAACTATCTCTCGACGCATGAAAGATATGTTATTATATAATTCCGATTTAACAAAATATTAAGAACTAAATACTCTCGCAACATTCTAGAGGATACTAATTTGTCTACTATTACATTGCGTATAATTGAATTTGTGCTATAAATTTTGACTGGAGCGACGAAGTGGGTGGTGCAAAAATAAGATTAGCTCTTCTTAATGTACAAGTTTAGTCGAATTAATACTTAAAAATCTGTAGATGCCAGCATGACTAACGATTCAGTTAGAATCCTTAAACTTTCACAACTTATCCAGCCAGAGGGATTCTTCGCCGCAGGTTCCGCACTTTTTTAAACTCCCTCTATTATCAAGATGATTAGCACACTTGTATAAGGTACAAACAGTTCTCCCGATCGAGTGAAGGTACATATTCATTTCTAATTTATGCGAAATTGCCACTAAAAGCTATTCAGAAAGTCAGCCAGTCCGTGTCGTCGAAATTAGTGCAATGGGATGATAGATGATGAATATTCTTCTTTCAATCTCGAATACGTCTCAAGGCGGCTTACTCCATAGTCCTGCAACAAAAGCACATGACCGCTGTATGAAATTGATTGAACTAAGCATTACAAATGCCAATATCACATACAATACAGTTTCTTGTAAAATCCAAACATTGATCAGAGTGTGATAATGAATTTTACCCAATATCCAAATGGAATTTTGGACACCTGAGCATTTACGATAGCCCAGAGACTCCAGAAGAAGTGGGAGGCGAGTGTAAAAGCCTCCACTTCTTTGTTGATGTGATCTTCATCGAACAGTGGAGATTCGCGGAGAAAATCTTCGTCAACCTCGGCAAAGTTTAGTCCGTACTCCTTTTTCAGCACTTCTATGTATGTCCGGATAAACACTTGCTGCGAAATAATACCAAAGACCCGAATTAATTTCTTCACACTTCACACAGTCCTAACGCTATTTTACTTTGATTATTCGAACTGTCTTTCGCCTACTTTCTCTAATATGTACAGTGTGTTTCATAACTGATTATTTCCCACCACTACAATCCAACGGGAAAAAGTGAGAAGTACATTTTGCAGATTATATGAATCGCCTATCGTGGTCTTCAACGCGCAGTCCCAATTCCTAGGAAGAGACAACATCTGATGTGTCCTGAGTCCTCACAGTCCTGAGTCAATTTTGTTTTTGCGCCAAATATTTTTTGCGCCGTACGGTTTTTGTTTTGTTTTGTTTCTTCAAATTTAAAGTGCAGAGAAAAACGCTTTCAAGACAGCGCAGTGGCCGTCAAACTGATTGACTTACAATCCATACACTATCGTGATATGAACAACTCCGTTATTGCTTTACATACACTAGAATCTCATTAATCGAGGAACTAGTGATGAAAGTGATGACATAACAAACAGATCTAAATTTTTAATTTCGGATGCATGAGGTGTAATGGCGGGTACGGTGCCGAGTCTCCAAATTGAATTCCTTGGTGGCCGAATTCAATCGACCCGTTCCCTACACACTAAGGACAAGCGTGAACATCCGTCAACGGGAAACAGTTAGGCTACCAGACCAGTAGGCATTAAACTCTTAACCTTTAGAAACACAATTGAAGGGGCACCCCCAGGACAAGCTATACAATTGTAATTTGAATGGTCAATCTTCGATGTTCAAATCAAATTCTACAAAATTTACAGCTCACTATTTCGGGCCCAGTTTAAATTATTTAAACAAATACATCAAAATTACCCTTTCTTCTTCAGAAGGCAGGTCATCAGGATTATACGAGAAGTTTGGATACTTATCTACATTGTAATTGTAGCTCCACTCGCAGAAATGATTGGCCAAATCAAATCCACGGTAATTATATGAACAGTACTCAAAGTCGATGAGTACTAATTTCTCGTCAGGACTATCGTAGTCCGGACGAATGAGAATGTTTCCTTCTTGCATGTCATTATGTGAGAATACTACCGGACTTCCAACTCGTGCCAAAAACTTCCTAAAATGCCAGAATAAAATAACTTAAATTATTTCAAATTTTAATTCAACGAATAGAAATAAAATTAGATTTAATTTTTTTAGATAAAATTTTGTATCAAATTTTAACCTAAGCCATTGAAGTTCATCTTTAAGATTATAGCAAGCAAGAGTTTGAATTATCTCTTTTTCACGTGCGTCCTGGGCTTTCGCCTTAGGTAGATTCTCTATTATGTTCCTGATCCACCTGAAATATTATTAATATATCCACACATTATTAAACTAATATTTATGTTTACTAAAAATACAACGTTAGAATACGACATTTGCTCCTGCCAAAGAGCAGCTTTTTGTTTACTTCTCAAAATCAGCTCAAGTTTTTCTCATTTGAAATAGAATAGAACGTTCAGAATTCTTTAACTACTAGCAAGCCCCTGCGTGCTACGCACGCAGTCTAGAAGTACATGTACGACTTTGCCAGAATCCAGTAGCGCTAGTGCTAGAGATTTGTTTTGATTTTTTATTGTGATATTCCAAAGCATTCAGATACCGCGATCAACTAAACGTGATCTTCTTGCATACAAGTATATCCAAATTATGTGTGAGTTATTAGACTATTATACTATTATATTATTATTATATTATCGAGTGAGTTGCATGCACACTTTTCATTTTTTCTTGAAAATTTCCAAGTTAGAATCGGAAGTAACTGGTCGAGTTGGGGAATTCTAAACTAGAAATCTCCAACTTGACCAGATAATTCGGGTTCTAACTAGGAGATTCTAGTTTTAACGGATTTCGGGTTTTATCTGTAACATATACAAGTGTCACATGTTTACCTCTCCATTGTTCCCCAGAGCCATGACGCCTCCTTGCTTATCGGTATATTTAGTCCATGGATCTGTGCCATTTTCTGCGCAATGAGAGGGCTAAGCTCATTATCACGTAATTCCTTGGTTACCAATGGCCTCGCCTGAATACAAGAAAAGATTTAAAGATTTGAGTGATTGTAATGCACTTCGCCAAGTTCTCATATTCATTTCGAGGTCAAATCATGATTTACCCTCATGGTAGCAACCGGACTGGTGTGTACCATTTAAATGTGATGCACGTGCAGTCTCGACACGGTTAAAACAGATTACACGACCGACTGACTTTGCTACCAGTAGGAAACGTGGAAAGTTTGGAGAAAAGAGAAAGCGTGCGGTGCAAGCTTCACGTTTCTGCGGTAATCAATATTCTACAGTGAAACTTAAAAAAGAACTGCGCGGTTGAATGTGGTAATAAAATCCGACCTTCCGTTGAATTGAGGTGACTGCCGCAGTTGAGTAGATCCATCAATTTCCTTTCTAAGTAGGGACGTTAAATTATCGACTGACTTTAACAATTTTTATGTCGTCAAAATGTATATGCTAATCGTATTTCAGTTTTGGTTTCTCTGTCTTTTTAAAAAAAGAGTTGCATGGATTTATTGCACAGAAAAAAGTGGGAAACTACTTTAATGTATTTAAACCGCTTTATAAGAAATAAGAACAGAATAAGAAAGAACAGGGTAATTTAACACAGAAATATGGTTTCATGATTACCTCTATGTACTGTTCAATCCTGCCACCTGGAAAGATTCCAAATAGTTTGGGTCCCAATTTCCTTTCGGAGAGCAGGGCAAAGATGACTGATTCTGTAATGAGTGACTCGAGTGCATCTTCTCCATGAACCTTGATCGAATTAAATCACATATTCCCTTCAAGTTGAAAACAATTTTATTTGAAGGGTGGCCACAGACCAGAAAGCATGAATTATTAAAATAAAGTGAGAAGAACTTGAATACGGGGGTTTCGATATTTATCCTGACATATAAGAATAAAGAGTAATGAGTGACGGTTTGACGAGAATGAAGACCTAACTACAAAAGACCAAGTAGAAGATGGAAAAAAAGAAAAAAGAACTGAATATCCCAAAGAGAGATTCTTAGAGTGAGAATATCCTTCCAATTACATTAGGGATCATATGTGACATGGCAATAGCAGACCATGACGTGTGTGCTGAAGGTCTGTTATCCAGGTAGCCATTTAGTTTGCGTTTTTAGTTGGCCACGAATACCGTACCCGTCATTACATTCAGCCACTAAGTAGAAACAAATGAGTTTTGACCCAAAGTAACGAAAATATTATTAACTTTGGATCCCTTCTTACCTGGCCATAGAATCTCAGAAGTACTTGTGTTGGTTCCCCGTTCACTGGAGTCAATGACATCGGAAGTGAGCAATGATACAACCAGTTGCTCAATCCACCGCTGCAAAAATAAAATATATAGTCGATATTATACTCATTTAGATCTCAAATATTCTAAGCCTAAGTTCTAATATCCATCATGCTTTATAAGTCGGAATAAGGCTCGGATCAGATCAGATAATTGCGTATCTGACTAGAAAATTTGGGATAAAATAATCAGATATCCGAATCTGACAAAGGAATTATCATATCAGATAATCGGGTATCTGATTTGACCAATCTGATATCGGTCGGATACTGACCAAAATTAGGATCTCAGAAGCTCCGCTCAACTCTAGTCTCAGAAACCTCTCTCGGAATTTAGTTGGTGTACTGCACTGTTTAGAACGCTATGACTCGAATGAGAAATTCTGAGACCTGTAATTTTCATTTTGCTAATCTTTTGAACGATAACTTCTTATTCAGTTTTAGTGTAAAAAAATATCTTTATATTCCGAATAAATTTTCATTCAATTATTTTCCAATATCAAGCAGGAACCTTCGTTATCCTGTATTTGTATAGGTTCACTCTGCGATTTCCGATATATGAATAGTTTTATCAAATACTGTGTGATTTAAATATTCCATTTCATCTAAAAGCGAACGACATAGCAAGTCCTAATAGGGTCAAGGACACATGCATGAGTAATTCAAAGTTGCTCTGAAAATATCTGTCGACTATTTCAGAATAGAAGGGCATAGTCGCATAGTAAGTATCGCCTCCTTAACCCCACTATAATTATGATTCCTCAAATATAGTCATCCTTCAATTTGCAAACACTGAATTTTTCTGCACAATTCTCTTCCTGGAAAAAAGTGTTGCCACTTTTATCGGAATCAACAGAGAAGTTCTAATGTTTTTCTTATTTCGCCTGTCAATAGAGAAATTCCCTAGAAAAACGTCCGGCTAACTAATTTCGATCCTAAGATCCGTCATGATATAACTTTTGACGTATAGACACTTGCGCAATTGTAATGTATGTACCAAGGAAGAGCACGCGTTTAATACTTACGAAGTATTACGGCTTATACCTCACTCTGGCGTTACTAAAATAGAACGTTCTTACTTTACAATTATTTCCCCTGCCAGTTGAGCTGACCTTTTTTCGGTGCGGAAGATGAAATTGAACTAAATAGTTATTCTTTTCACCAAAAATGACGATCGGCAGAATAAGAAGGACAACCTATTCAGTTAACTTTAAATCTAAAAAAATCAAACGAAACAAACAGAGCGATTCCAATTCTCGTATTTTAATTCATAGAGAACCCAGTCCCGCGTTATACATTGGTGTTCTATTCACTTTAAAGTCGGAATTGGCGACACTCACTGATAAATCAATGTAACATTTTATTCTATATTGTCTGAGCTCTGGATGACCTTGAATAAATAATTATTCAATGCAAATCTAATCCGTTCGTTCAAACACATGAAATGCGGAAGAGCGGCAAGTCAGGCGTCGAGTCGAATGTGATACTTAAATTACTTGCTACGAACGGTGAAATTGCCAAAATGCATTATGTTGTTAAATGGCTCACGCGCTGGAGTTACGTAAACGATTGCACATGTTCGCGTTTTTGAAACATTAAATTTTGCTGACATTTACGAATGGCGCCAGTCTGAGATTAATGGAAAACAATTCTCAATCGTGTTTGCAAAAACTCAAATGAGAGAAATGAGAAATCTAGAAATGAAGCCTAGTTTTGAATATCGTGTCCTAGACAAGTAAATGAACTATCGCAGTACAATAATAAAGCACGTATGGCCTATCTTAACGAATTGTAAGTTTGACTTTGAATCCTTTAAAAATAAACCAGTAAAACAAACACCAGAAGACGTCGTCACATATTGTGCCGCTTTTGTGAATTCTCATTCATTCGATAACATTGAAGGCCGTAACAGACTTGAGATTCCGAAAAAACCTGACGCGATTTCATCCATGTCCACGCGTGCAGGATAACAATAATAACATATATGCATTTGTAAATAGTAACTGCCTACAACATAAACTTAATAACATTCACACTACTAATTCGACCAGTTCGAACAGAACCAACCATCCTTGTACCACAAATAATGATAATGCGAATACGGAGATGAGATCGAGAAACAGTTTACAAAAAGGAAATAGGCATGCAGAGAACTGAATTTCTCCGTCGCAATTTCTGAACTAAGTATTGACAATGCTAAGGACAAACCACAGAACATAAATATATGGGTTGTAAATTCCCGTGTCATTCCTTCTGGCATATCATTATGTCAAATCAAACGATCCTAGGAATTAGTTGTTTCTGTACCCCCTACCAGTCTGTCTGTATGGGGTTATGTCACAGGGTTTTCTATTCATGATTCTACCAAAACGTGGATAACCCCACTCGTAATAGTCATCGACCTAATTCCTTACACATGTGTTTGACTCATAGCCAATTACGCTTCCGATACATGCGTCGCTCAAATATCGTTTTCTTATTCTTAGCAAAGACTTACACGAGAGAATTTACTCGTGACAACCTGACAACAATTTCTTACTAAATCGTTAATGACATTAGGTATGGCAGTGCTGCTTTGCTTAGGATTTGAGCAGCAAACCATCTAAAAATTACACTTACGTTAATTTAAGAAACTATAAACTAATTTCACATTTAAGAAAATAATCAAGCATTCTGGACTGTTAATTATACATAGAACATTACAATTCCTTGTATTCAATGCTTGGGTCATGGGCAACATTAATATATCAAACAGAACTGCTAAGCAGAGGAAGAAACATCTCGATGATCACATGTTTGGAATTGACTATCTTGGGATTGAAAATGACAGTTTCTTCATAAGGTATAGATTTGGGTTTTCTTAGTTAATTGAGGGTACTGGAGAAAACAATTTAGCCCAGAGATATGGGAATAGTAGTAGAGTACAATTCCCATACTCTATTACTATTCCCATATGTCTGGTTTAGCCAGATCCAATAGGCTTTGGGTCCAGGAATTTACAATTTTGAACCTGTGTGGCAGCGAACGATTAAATGCCGAGTTTGAATCCACCAAATTTATAATTTTACCCCTCATTCGACTAAAACCAACAAGGCGCGCGTGAGAAAGCGAAGATTGAGTGAAGTGAAATGAGTCGGGCTGAATTGTTTGTTTGTTTGTTTTTCTATTGGAGTGTTAACCCCTGTATTCAAACATATAGAGTATGTTTGAATGAAATGACCTTGACCTCATGCATTGCCGTGTGCAATACAATCAGTCACTATCTCCCTTTTTGAATCTAAACTCAGATAAATTAGTCGACCAGGGGAAATTGGCCATTCAAGTCAAACTCTGATCTTAGAAAATGGTTCTGAAGGGGTTAAGTTTATAATAAACCTACACTGCAGTTGAAGTTTAGTTTGAATATGACTCCACGTGTGAAAAAAATTAAGCTAATTTCTGTCTAATTCTGTAGTTGTTATGCTCGTTTACAGGCAGCACTACTGGTGCATATTTTAAGTATTTAATATTTTAATCAGGAACGCCCCAGTTACATGTGTTTAAACGTGAAGTTAATTAGGAATTTCTCCAAGTGTTGTTTGCGTGTTCAATTGAATTTATTCAAAATATCGACGTTGCAGGGAAAAGTGAGCTGTAGCCAAGTAAATTGGAATACAAATGAAATAAATTTTAATGGATTAATTTTAAGGAAACCTCATCTGGCAATCGCAGTCAAGAATAAATGCAACCACATTACTGGATTTCGCTATTCCCATTCACCTGGACATGAATGTACAATGGAGTTACAGTTTATGATTAGTTATTTTCAGTGAATTTCGAAAACTCTAAACACAGCAGATATACTCGATCTCAACTCGACTCCAGGCAGATAACACAAATAAACACTAATATAAAGAAATAGAGTTGTCTGTATCTCCGTAAGTAAACTTCGTATTTTAATTCTCCTGTGATCTTCAAATAAATTTTTGTAATAACTCTGTCATCCACTCTCATAAAACTGGGCCAAGACAATTACACATTTAAATAGCAGAGTGAAGTAGGAAGGAAATGTATATCTGCAGACGTACTAAGAACGTAAGGACACATTGCTTATCCCAGATCCTAACTAAACCGCGCCTGTGTCCTGTTTGAAATATTTTGAATCTGGATAGAAAGATTTTGGTACAACGTGTGGGTGGTTGGTCGGAAAGAGATTTTGATTTGAATTGAATTTTAAAGTTGAAATTAACACCTTTCTCGAAATGAATCGAATCTGTTGGAATTGAAAGTCTGTCTTCGATGGTGAGTTTCTAGATCACGGTCAACTGAAAAATGTTAGTTTTTTCCTTCATTTTTTCGAGGACAGGTGGATAATTTGCCCGGCGTAGTAGGCGGGCTAATTTGCTAGTCATACTTGACTGTAGCTTTTTGGGATAAGTTTTAACAGAGAGAAGTAAAAACTCTGTGGTTTTGATTAGGATTGTTCACTTTTGACATTTAAAAGACGTGAACAAAGCATGACAGAGTGTAAACTACTTGACTTGGTCTTGACATTCGACTAAATTGAAATTATACATATTCTCTCAATTTTAAAGAACTGTAAATAATCCTGACCAACGGTAGTGCGCACGTATTTCTCTACTCGCGGCGTTAAGGGACTCATTTACTGGAAGCCGTGACTCATGAAATAAATGAATTATTCCAAAAAAAATCAATACCATGCATATTTCCGTGAATTTGTGAGGGTCTGTTGTGTCAAGTATTTTTCCTTTTATTTTCTTTGAATTATTGCGTTAACTCTTTTTTCCCTGAAAATATTCTAAGTCCCCAGCTCCTGTGACAAAATTTGTGTTGTTGATCTTTACAATTCAGGACATTCGGAACACTTTTTTTTATTATAACTTCTTTTTCTCGAATCCAGATTGAAAAATTTTCTGAGTCCCGTTCCGACTTCCAGGAACCAAATTTTTGTAGGTTGAAATGAGTTTCTCAGACTGGATATTACTAGTCACTCTAAATTTTAGGTGAGGTCCGATTATTCCATTCCAGCACGTTAAGTAATGGATAATTCAAACTTAACATGTGTTATTGAGAGACCGCAGTTTCATTTTGAAGCGGAGTCTGATATTTGCAGACCAAACAAATGATACCCGGGCGACGGGCCTAATCATCCCACGCCCACATGTCTTGAGAGATCCCATGGATGTAGAAAAACCGAGGAAAAAGACGATATAACACATCGACGTCCAAAAAATTGTATTATAGTTTGGTAGTTATAGTGTAACTTAGAACCGTTGGCGGGACGTAGAACAGGTTCGCACGAGAATCGAATATTCCTACATAACGGTATATAAACGTTAGAACGCAATTTCGCAAGGTTGCAAGTTGCAGTCTGCAACATCGATTTTTACTTGCACTGCAGTCCTTCTTCCTCAGTAGTTTTCCATTCGACGGATTACATACCGTAGAACTAATACAAAGAACACATGGTGTTGTTGCACGGAAAACGTTCTCCATTTCGATTTAATTTTGACCGTGTCAAAAATATAACCAAGAATTCGCTTAGCTAATCGTAAGTGTCCGGTTTAATCGCCAGACTTGCTAGTTTGCATTATTCCATGTATACAAGTCAAGCGTCCTATCTTTCACAAATACAAATGCTGCCTACGCAGAATTTGTATTCTAATAATGTAACGATAAATTTCAGGACTCAAAACAAATAAATTTTTTAGTAGACTCTAAACTGGAGTCCGCAATAAGAGCCATTATGTTATTTTTGTACTTGAAGACCTCTGGCAGAGGGATTGCACAGGGAATGATGGAGTTTAACCCATATTAATGGGACACGTGCCTTTTCTGTGAACAATTGTGTCGTGGAAAGCAGACGTTGTGAAATTTGCGCTTGATACGGGTCGGGTTCTTCTTGTAACCGAACCCGAACCATTCGGACTAAACGTTATACGTGGAAAACACTTTAACACAGTCCTATCAGTTTATATTGTTCCCTACCCAGAACCTCAAAAAATATCCGAACCGGCGGATAAAATCCGAGTAAAGTACATTTAACAACGGCGGCCCAATCAAGCTAATCCTATCCCAATCCTTGCATTATCTAAACTCTTCACCTGATCCTCTTATCTCTGCGCACCAATTATTAATCTATCTAACAGGCAGTGTGAACTACTGATGCTGTTCATGCAAGTTATGTGTGCACAAAGTTTTGTCTAGATCTAATTATTTTAGACAAAAGTTGCACATTGAAACAGAAACAAACTTTTAAAATACTGCAGAACTACGTATTTTCATTTCAGGGTTAACTTCAATTAACGCTATTGTTCACCTCAAGAATTTGGAATGTAAATGTCTTGTCCTGGAACAATTGAAATTGAAAAGTGCGAAATATGTTACGCTTTCCTTGGAAATTTTCCACGATAACAGGCCTGCACTTAGTACGTTCTTCCACGGCAGGCACTCAATTGATGCTATATAATCACACTAACTACGAATCACACGAGGTCGTAGGTTCGTGTCTGTCCAAATTTGAAAAAGGCACGTTCTCATTTGTACATAACATTGAAAAAGTCTATTTAAATATATAGGGTCTTGGGTCTTGGGGTTAACCCTTACGGAAGTGCGGATGCTTTAAGGGCGTCCCGAAGGGACGCCTTTAACCCTTAGAAGAGTGCAGACGTGTGTTGACGGGCACTTTGTGCCCGTGTCCTGTATCATCCAACCTTACTACTACACCATAAAATTTGGTAAAACTAAAAAAAATCAATAAAATATAGGACATCCTTTCCTTTCCTGCAAAATAAACAAATAAATAAAAAAAAGTGCCCTGTTAATTGATTTCATTCATTCAGTTTTATAGGCAGGTTTGCCTTATGAGTAAAAACAGGTTTCCCGAATAAACGTTGGCAATACCAATTCTTATCGACTGGCGTTTTACTATAAAGATAGGAATATGACACTAACACTATTTTCCAATGAATTTTTTTTTACCATCCAGACTGCCGATACGATAAAATAATTACGTTGAATTCCATATTTAGCCGAATTTGTCCAATCATTTATAAAACATTTTTTTATCGAACCAGTTTCATACTTACCACGAATTCATCAATCTGTGTTCCCGTTTATTTAATTGTACAGGGTGATTCAAAATCCTTTACCTCACTTTAAACTTCTTAAGTCCGAGTCTGGATCTCGTGAGAAAGAGTTAAATATGCATATTGTGACGAATTTAATGTAGAATCCATATAGCGGTAAGCTCTTGTGCTAACAGCGCGGCGCACACAACTTTTGATGTACAACAAAACAAAGTAGGAAAAGATTACAATTATTACCATTTTCAGCTTCCGGCGTAAGAATAGCTAATTATTATAGATAAAATTACCAACAATTCGTATATCTCACTTATTCTTGATAAACCACATACCCGATTGTAGGGGTTCGGAAATTAGGAACCAACCCATAACCCATATAGGTATTTAATTGTGTGTTCTCGCTCTTCGGTTCAGCCGAATTCAACATGGACTGTAAATTTTTCTTAAAATCAGTCACATTTTCGAGTACAAGTTCAACGAATAATAATACCGGAATTAAGCGAAAAATCAGTGACCTAAGATTAAGTATTGACATGGGTGTTCTTTTTCAAAGAGTACAAGCACAAATAGACCCGCTGTATGCGCTCAAATTCTCTAACACATTTTTATGTTAAACGTGACATTTGACCACTTTGTCAGATGTTAGCAGAAATCATCGTGTGAGAAAAGCCAAAGTGCATAGTAGACGAATGGTCGTGCTTTGAATTTGTTTTTGGTATGGCTTGTATTGCCTCGCATTTTATTCATTCAGCAATCATATTTCAATTCAATGAGTTTATTGACAAATCATTCTCTGACTGCTGACGATATTATATCCTGTGACGTGCGGATCGAGCTAATAAGCGAAAATAGTGAGAAATGATATAAGACTGTCTTCAATTGATTCTTTGAAACGACAGACGTCTGTTATCAAACTGTCACAAATCTCAAGAGTTAGTTCCACGTCATAGAAGTTAGAATGCAATTTTAGTGTGACCGCACTTGAAGGATGTAATGCCAATATGTTCACGAATGAAGTCGTGAGAATTGCACTTTAATGCTCGCAGAATCAGAATGTAAATTAAAATGCGGCAAAAGAATGTCGTAGAAAAAAGTGATTGTTCTCTCACCTGATCCTTTTGAGAACGAGATCCCGCAAATCGATCTGTTTCCAGGCACCATGGAGATAGTCTCGGCAGATACCGAACGCCTTCATTCGAGTTTCTGAATTGGCTGAAGAATCCATTCTGGCTCCAACTCCAATTTCTCCAGTTTCAATTTTATTGGTGGTGTCAACGATTGGGAATGTTGTTGGAAGTGGGCACTTTGATTTTGACAGACTTCGTCTGAGGGCTCTCAGACAACTATGAGGATGATGAGAACGACTAGTTGAACCGCTAGTGTTTCCGCGACTAAAACTTCGTAACAATTTGAGCTTGTGCCGACTGGATCGCATTATTATGCCTCGCACTGGCTGACTTCTATGTACAGCTCACACTGATTTCTGTGTAATATGATGATACGGAATGTTTAATTCAAAATTACACGGATGACTGCTAACTACTCAAACACCATGTCTCTCCGTCTGCTTCTGTGTTATCACACCCACTTTTATAGCTCTTATTTCAGATACCCTTCCCTCATTAGTCCTGAACTTGATGAACTCCAAGTTTTCTTAAGAATGACGTTATAGTAATGAACATTTACCATGCACATTGCTTACATTTTCAATGTGTGCAACTGGTAATACCTTTGAAAAGCTTTTAAAACTGTCATACATAGGTTGACTAAATATTAAAGTTGTCACCTTATTTTCTGCTCGACTCTGAGTAGGAAAATAAGTTTAATGTTTTCCCCAAGTCTGAAGTAATCGACTAAAATTGTTAATGAGCAGTTAAATAAAGTAGAGAAGAATTTCTGAGACTACTACGACGGACAGACTGAGCCGGAAAGGAAAGGGGTGAGTCAACATATCTATGATGACTGGGTTTTGCCAAACCAAAACCCGATAATCGGGAAAAAACAAATGCGCATGCTGGTTTGTGTGTGAGATAGGAAGGAGGTTGATTCATTCTAAGCTTAAATAGTATGTGGAACTTGTATCATTCCAGACTGTATTCAACTAGGTCGGACACCTTTTCGTCAACTGTCAGACTTATTGGTTTATGATACTGTCGTATTTACGTTACACAAAAATCAAGGAGACTGGGCATATTGATAACGTATCAGAGCAAATTGATGAGCACGCAGTTTCTAGTTTCTATTCATTGATACGGAATAAGGTCATTTAGGAAATGAGCTGTACACAAGAATAAAAACACTTTCTGTTCTTCTTTGCTCTGAACTTAATATTCTCTTGAGGTAATTACTTATCCGTTCACATAACAAGAAAACCAACCAAGCCATTTTTTGAAACTTCCAAACACGAGGTCGAAATAATTGAAAAAAGTAGTTGACTCCACCGGGAATTGAACCCGG
>JAQGCA010001511.1:0-17190 GCA_034698945.1 Protaphorura quadriocellata
TAACATGGTAATATTCGTTACCTCATTTGGAGTAATTTGTTCTTCGTACATATCTTCCAACATGTTGGACCCTTCGTCCCTGGGGGGAGTTTGATACTTGTCAAGTCCCGTCTGTGGACAAAATTAAGTTTGATTTATATATTATCAGAGTATAAGATGTAAATATTCGTTACCTCATCTGGGGTGATGTGTTCTTCGTACATATCTTCCAACATGTTGGACTCTTCGCAAACGGCATCATCCCTCGGAGGACTTTGATGCTTTTCTAACGGTAATACATGATCACTATTCTCATCAGCCAACAATGGCGTACCAACCTTTGCTTTTTTTTTCTTAGGACGTGGCGGCAAAGGCTTTTTGAATTTGAGAGGTCCAAGTATTCCCCCCGCAAACTGAGATGCGTATTTTCTATGGTCCAACTTCCATGACTCTGATCTGGATGGGCCAGATCCAGAGAGCATCAACGTTGGTTTCCTTCGAACTATTGATGAATTTGTAACGAATGCACTTCGTTTCATTGGAAGTCGAGGTAAGGTGACGGAACCTCTTGGAGAGACGATCTCCGGAGCAGAAATATAAAAAGAACTCTGATGCTTCGGCACTTGCATAGGTTGGCTCAGATCAAGTCTGGACTCCGTGACCCATTCATTTTGATTGGTTTCAACTAAAACAGGAGTAATCTCCATTATACACCGCTGCATTCTCTTAAGGAGTACCGAACACTATATTTCAGAAACTTTCAAAAGCTCGGCGCCAATCATTCTATAGTGCTAAAATCCAAATCAGCGAAGCCAACTACTAAAGAGTACGGAAATACTAGTGGCTGTTGGCTTACTGTGAAATAATATTTAATTAATAATTAAACTCTAATTAAATCAAAATAACTTAATAACCATCTAACTGTGTTAATGAAAATGTCGTGGACATGTTTAAAATTTTTGCCATAACGATTTGACCAATCCTGCCTGTATCATTAATGCTGAATAGCGTAGCAAGTTGCAAATTAAGTGGTCAGACTTATATCCCAACTTGTCATTAATGTAGAGTTTACAAAAATCGTATGAAATATCCGGTTCAGCAATCGTATCGCAGTTACCCACCCCTTGAATAACAAATCTGACCCACCTTAGCAGTAGATTGTACACAATCGACTCTATGTATATCGAACGGGCGAAATGCGAAATAACGTTTTATATTAGAAAATTCCGAAATTTTGTAAAAGATTTGTGGATTTCCGAAGGCATTTCACCAAAATAAAATAAATTCAGTTCATCATTTAAATTGGCAAGCAGGGGTACCTGGTATTTGTTAGAGACTGGCTACTTAGAACTAAGAGCAGGCTAAGCGCAATTAGAAGCTCAATGGGAATATTATATCTGTATTATACAATAATAACCAAAAATCTTACGCCCGCAGAAGTGGATGTAATATTTCATGACTCCATTAATTAATTGCAAATTCTGGATTTCCACCACAGCTGAAATAAAACCAAAAACATAAAATGTTATGTTGTGTCAATTGTATTTAACTGTTTTGCATTTCATACCTTTGATTTGCCAAGGCCCAGGTATGGTCGCGAACACTTTACATCCTATCGCGAGATCAGCCTAAAACAGAAATAGCAAGTCATAAACAATACAAAATGAGAAATCGTTAGACTTTAAATATAGAGGGTGGTCGAGAGTGTGCCGTGGGTGGTTGAGAGGGTGTAGTGAGTGGGTGAGAGCGTGTGGAAAGTGGTTGAGAAGGTGTAGAGGATGGCTGAGATGGTGTAGAGGGTTGGAAAGTGGTAGTGGTTGAGAGGGTGTAAAGAGGGGCTCATACACTGAACGTTACGGGGTCATATCCCCAGAATTAAGGGGTCATAGCGAGAAGGTCAATCGTTAACGTTATGTGGTCATATCGAAGGGGTCATATCTATAACATTAGGGATTATATAGGCCCATCATAGGACTGCGTCTACGGGCTAATAAAATCTCAAAATCTTAACAAACCTCAATTTAATTTTTTATCATTTTTCTTTCGATTCAAATTAATACTTCATGCGATTTAAGCAAATTAATCCTGTGTGAAAAAAATTGTTCGGGGAAACGTTAGTTGTTTATTGCTAGTGCAGTGGCAAGTAAACAAACTATCCATTTAATTATTAATCAATTAATTATATGGATAGGCATGGGAGAATGCTAAATTAAAATAAATATTAATTAATTATTTCCAAGAATTATTAGAAATATTTTGAAAATAATAAATCAGAAAGAATGCTTGAATTACCACTGTGTATTTATGAATCGGAGTATATTCCATGGCGAAGAAATGAATGGTTTCACTTTTTAATTATATCAGATTCAGATATCGGTAATGTCGATGAGCGTAGCACACAAAAACGATGAATATTCAATCACGTTCGAACGAGTAGCGAAGTCACACTTTAAAGTACACGTTTATAATTTCTGAATTTCTGAATTCGCGGGGAACACAACTGTATCGTTCGGATCGTCAGAGATGAATGAGTGACTGAGGTTGTTGACCCCATGGGTCATCCTTCGTTTCCATTGGAATGGAGTTGTTGTCAGTTGTATAGTTGTATCTCCTGACGACGGAGAGAAATATGTCATTTTGACGGTCGGCATCGTCAAATCAAAAAAATAAACGGAAATAATGGAAATCAGTCTCACTGCAGGAGAAATTAAACATCCGAAAGTATGGGGAAGTTAGGAAAAGTCTTTCAAAATCAGTTGTTCAACTCAGAGGAAAAGATATTTGCACAGAAATATGAAGAAAGAACGGCATTGTTTTATTTTTCAATTTTTTACGTTCATTGTCGTATGTAGTCCAAAAATCGACCTAATCTTGCCATCATTCGGTGTCATCTGTGATGCCGTTTTGATTAAAGTTTTCGTCGACGCTAATTTCCACATTGGGTTTTAAAGTGCGAATGCTTTCCTTGAAGCCTTAACATGAGCAGAATGTTTCTGACCATAGTGTTAATGAAATAATGCCCATGATCCATGATGACCTGCATGAGAAATTTTTCAAGTCGGAATCGATGTCACTTACTGATAATTCAATGTTTCATTTTTGATGTTTACGTTGTGTGAGCTATGATTATTGATGACTATAATAAAATTACATCCAATCCAAACCCATGATTTACGGTAGGGCATTGACATATTACAGTCGAATACGGCATTATCACAGAATTGTGATGCACGCGGCCCTTGCTGCTTCGTTAGGTTGAGGACCATGGTTGTCCCTCTGGCAGAAGGCACGAACCAAGAGCTGACATACAAGAATTGTACCAGCATCCGTTGTTTCCACCAATGCAATGTTATAAGAATCATAACAACGAAGATACGACCGCATACACAGACTTCATCGAAATTCTGTGTAAAACTGGAACGATACTAACGGCATATTTTGCTTGAGTTCTGGCAATTTTCGTACTTGTTGAGTTTTGGAACGAGAGTTCGTAACATTATGTTTGTTGAAGTTCTTATAGTATGCTTCCGTTACTTCCGTAGTATAGTTCCGACGGCATAATTAGTGTGAAGGGAGATTACAATTTCCCAGCCACGTAGTTTACTAAATAACCCTAACTAGTTAAATTCGTTACGACCTTCCTAGATCTTTGGGTATAACCTCTTGCAAAAAATAAAAGTCCAAGTACACCACACCGACGACAATGAATTCGTTTTACGTTTTTTATTGTATTTCTGATAATATAACAACAGTTGTATTGACACATGTTTAGTTGACATCTACGTGAGGTCCTTAAATTCAAATAAAAAAGTTCAGTGATAGAAGAAGAAAAACAGCCATCAGGACCGACACCGATGATGACCCAAGTGATTAGATTTTGCCCGCCTGCACAAAAAATCATTTGTTAATTGGATATTTCATATCTTTGGATATTTTAAAAGAAATTCGTTGATGGAAACCTACATGTTGCAGGACTGTTGATTTCCGTTGACACCGCCAACGGAAGGGGTGGGTGGCCGCTGGGGTAGGGTCCTGATCTCAATCCAAACCCGTTCTGGAATACGGGAACTGTCAACGAAAATAGAAACAGTCTATTAAAAATGTTTGAAGAACCATATTTGATATTTCACCCTACAACTTACTGGTAGAGTGTGGACATCGGAGGAAGCCTCGATGAATGTGTTCCGACTCCATTTGGATGAACAAAGAGGCGTCGAAAGAAGTAGTCCACAATAGGAGCCCAAGCCCAGTCAAGACTAATGAAAAATGTGGGAAATGTGACCACCCCCACATTTCCAGCCAAACGATTCTGTGTGCCTTCCGGTCAAAGAATGATTTTGAACCCTCAAAATCCGAGTTTTTATAGTGTTCAGGAAACCGAACTTTGCTCATCAGGAAGTACCTCAAGTGTCCAGAAAAACAGTTAGAACAATTGGTCGTTACTTTTTAAGAAAAACAATTCCTTATTCGTGGAAAACAGCTGAAGTTATTGTTCTGAGGAATATCATCGCTTTGATGCTCGAGGTTATGAATCAATTTCAGAGGAGATTAATTTGTAAACATATTGTCAAGTTTTATGGCCAAATATGATTGCAGGCAGGGGTTCGCATTCGTTCTTGTCGCACCTCTAAAATACGCCACCAGGAACCCGGAAGGGTAACAGTCAACCAGGATGTTTTTCTGTTTACAGCTACAAGTATTTTGTTTTTGATACTTGGCCTTTCAGGTTTTCCTGGTACTATTTGTTCGGGATGACCGAGACACTTCCGTGTACTGCTTAACAAAACTATACTTTTTAATATATCAACGACAAAATCATGTTGATATTTCAAGTAATTGATTTTAAATAAAACTGTAGCTTTAATAATTAAGATGGGATGAGAATCCTTTTCAGGAATTCTGCCAGGGCGTATTCTTAGATAACGTCAATATTTTCGAAAAGAATCAGTGGACTTTTTAAAGCGATTGTACTCTATCATAAGTTTTTCGCCATTTCTCTAGGAAGCGTTAAAATGCGTGTAAAGTAAATCTGAGAAAGATTTTGTAATTCTCTGATATCTGCAAATGCCAGGACATCTTACCGAATTTTGAACATAGTACTACATCCATAATAAATATTTTCAGTTCCAAATCGTTTACAATTCATAACTTCATTTGAAACCCGTCAAACCTTTCGTGGTATCTGCACTCTGTAGTTATATCTGAGTGTAATACTCCAAAAAAATTGTAATATAATAAGACGGACTTCTGGACTTAAAAGGTTTTGAAAATGACATACATTTTTTGTTTATTCTGTGCACATATTTACATAAACGGTAATAAATGCCTTACATAGCTAGCACAAAGCAGTTCTAATAAAACTACAAATAATCACTGGCTTTGTTTATAACCGATTGGAAATTGAAGACAAAGTTAAGCTTGGAATGCGGCAAAGAACCCAAAAATTCCTCCAGCTAATTGACAGTCAAAAGACGACTACGCACTTCATTAACACTATTGACTCAGTCCGTTTAACAAACAAGTGCAATTTAAATTTTCGCGTGTAAAAAACCGAATAATTTTGATGCCATATGATTTTGGCCTTAGAGACTGGCCGAAGAGACCGGACGTCATTTCTTTCATACTTACACAACTAAACAGATCAATTCTCACAAGACGAGAGGAAAGATTTAAATTCTGTAAATAGTAGTAAACAATTCTCACTCGTTCAAGATAATTTGTTTTTGGTATGATTAGTTTAACATTGTATGACGATCATAAATATTTTTTCGCTGCTCTTGGACTTGTCTCTTCCATTTACTCTGGTGATGGCCCACACGGTTGAGAACGTTGGCAGGTGGGCCTGGAAAAGAGAATAATTGTTACCAATTCAAAAAATAATAATAATTCGGGCTAATAATAACTTGGATTAAATAAGACAAGTTAAAAGACTAGTAGTCACAAATCCGAAATACTCCATCGTCCAATATTTTTTCGTAAGGGAATTCGCATTTGCGTTCAATCTGGCCAAGTGAAGGTCACACTCGCAATAAGAGAAGACTCTAGCCTAGAAAAATCTTTTTAAAGCCGCGATTCCAAAAGCAATTTTTGTCGGACTCGATAAATCGAGACTAACAGCCACCGGTATTTAGTATTGGATTCGGGAAGTCTCTACTGTACTAGTCTGTGTAAATTGACTTAAAATTCCCTGTTTAGCCAGGGAAAAAATGTTTAAGCGCTAAAATGTAAGAAGAATTCCATGGATTTGGAGATAATTACCTTCAGTATTTGTCATACGTAAGGGATGAGAGGTTCTGCCTCCACCGACTGACTCATCCTGGAAAAGTGAACACACAAACCATCTCTAGCTTGGAACAAGTTTATTTAGAAAAACTAATGTTTCACTTACATCTTCATTAGTGTGCTCCGTGTAAGCAGTGTTCTTGACCCGTTTATTCAACAGTGGGTCCAAGCACATTAGGAATAACATGTAGATCATGAGAAGCGAAACAATCCAAATCACGATAATCACTACCACCTGTTCATTAAAAAAAACATGAATCAAATATTCCATAAGGCACAGACAAGATTATAAAATGTAAAATCACGTATAAATCCATACGTGTATGTCGAATGGGTATTATTACTGCGTACCTTGATGATGGTTGTATTTCGACTCTCATGTTTGCACTCACATCTGGGACAAAATTCTCCTTCTTTCCCATTCAGAATGCTTCTTACTTTGGGCAACACGACTGCATCACATGTGCTAAAATAAATCAAGTATTAATATCATTAACATTTATATTAACTAAATACTCCCATTAGTACCGATACATCTAAACCTAATACATGGTCAAACATCACTGTGTTTCTATAAATCCGGTGAAGGAAATCCTTCCGAAACCATGTCTGCATAAGGGATACTATCCCAAGCATGTCGTGGCAATGACAACCAGACAAACTGTTCCACCAACTGCGCTGCGATCGACTGACACGACACATACGTATCTTTGTTATGAGTTTGTAAAATAATTTATGATTAGGATCCACGATGTATTTGGATGAAGCTATGCCTAAGAGTAATCGCAGATGTTGCAGAGGAATTGAAAATAAAATTAAACTACAGAATCCTTGGCGAGAATAAAAACTGAAAGAATCAAGCAATGTTGCGTTGCACAACATTTTGTGTAAAATTTGACAATGTTAAATAAAGTCATTTATTAGACAAAGGGTGTATATTCTTTAGTTATGTCTGAAATCAAAGCATCAAATTCTGGAAATAATTACACCGAAACAAATTTATAACTTACCATTGGCTGCTTGGGACCTGTGGGTTGATATACTCTTTACGAGCTGACCGTGTCGTATTATCATTTACGATTTGTGGGTCAGGGCACACGCAAATACATCGATTGTCCTCATACTGGCCCTAAACAGAGAAATAAAGAAATTCATTAATTGTCTCAGTCATATTGAATAGTCAAACAATTAATCAATTATACTTTGCATTGTAAAATAAATATAATTGGCAATTGGTCATTTGATACCATCATTGTCCAATTTACACTACTGTGTAGTGGCTTTCACGATCTACATGAGCAGTGGGCAGTGGCTACGCGAATCTGTACCTTCGCAGAATAGTCAGCAAGTTTTGACGGAATTTCTAATTCTACCAGGTACGGGGTCAGAGAAAACAGGCTACGTCCCCTTGTGAAAAACAGTTAATCCTGACTGGGCTGACCTGATTCAAAAGATTTTAACCTTTACCTCATTTGGTCATTAAAACCAGTCATTTAGTCGCACTCTACCCTCACTCTGGAATGTCTGGAATCCTCTTATTAATCAGGACTTTGATCTGGTATGTGTATTTTTACTCAGAACTTTTTGACAGTTTGTTCATCGTAACACACTACAAAAAGAAGTTGTGCAAATAGTCAGATCCTTTTTTATTAGGCTTGGCACGCTGCCTACACCCATGATTTGTTCTATTAATCGGTTCAACGATCCAATTAAAACGACTGACGATGTTCGAACTTGAATGTCGACGTATGACGTACTTGGCTAGCCTAATGAATTGAAATACATATTTTAATAATTTGAACCACCCTAATTCAAAATTTCTAAGAAAATATGTTGACAAAAAATGAAAAAGTTCACACAACATTTTAAATTTTAAATTTTGACATGATAATTGATAACTTACTTGGGCGACTCCATAATTGGCAAAGAAAACTGTGGAAAGGATGAAGAGGGTGACGAAGTTGGAGACTCCTCCGCACCACTGCATTCTTCAAAATCCACGTCCACCAGTCAATGACTCCAAATCACCCTCACCTCAGGAGGAACACATTCAACCACAAACTTCCTGTCACAAAATTGAAATTTAATCAAAATAAAATCTCACAACTACTTATTAATTAATCAAATCAATCCAGAGGTGACCAACTTTATTTATTATATCCAGTAGTTTCGTTCCGAGGAGGGTGGACCTCCAGGGGGTAAAAAAACAGTATTTTAAAACTATGAATGGCGAGTGCGGGGGGGGGGGGGTGAAATTAATCATATTTGTGAACTACTGAAAATATCATCAACAGATAAACAGATAACTGACTAGTCGGTCAAGACTCAAGACGAATCATAAATCATAATTATAATATTTTCAATAAGAAATAAAAAAAAAAAAGATTGTGTTGACGGATTAAAACTTACGTCTGAAACTTGTGGAGATGCTGAGGTCAGTTGGTCAAACTCAGTCGAAGGCAGAGGTCACGTCAAAAGTGTTTCTGATGAATTTTGTGAGATGATTAAATGTGAATGTTGAAAAATCCTCCTACGTCTAAAGTCACAGGACCACGTACGTGACGTCCGACGTAGAACGAGAGAAGGGTGTATCACTTTTTTTCCCCATCATAACATTGCAGATACACAGACAGTAATCCTATGCATCAGACTCGAGAGGGTGTTCCATTAGTTATACTTGACACACACAATGTTATTCATTAGAAGTTTATTATTTTTCGTGAACGAATAATTAAAATGTTTTTTTTTTTTTTTTTCAGACAATATTAGTTCGAATTTTGGACGATTCTACAAAAGGGATCTCTGGGATGTAAAAATATAAGTACACTAGGTTGTACTTTAGATACTCTGACTCTTAAAATGCATATTTCAAAGTTTAACTCGTAAACGTTATGCCCAAATGTCACCCTTATTTACCCCTCGGTCTTTAATCTCAGAAAAAAAACATGATTTTGATAAAAAGTATGGTATTCTCATATCCTAACTATATGTCACCTGTATGGGGTCTTGCTAGGAAAGCAAATTTAAAATGTGTTGAGCGAGTCATTAAAACTGTTGCAAGACTTGTTACTAAAAAGAAAAAATATGAGAGTATATTACTGAAACACTAAACTCTGAGTTGAAATGACTTGGCCCTAAACAATTATGTTATCGTTCTATTATGTGCATTATGTATAAAATTTTGTATGTAGCAAATTTTCCAGTTTTATTTCAAAGTATTTTTACTACTAATGCCGAAGTTCGTAGTTATATATAATACACGTTCTGCTTCTAGTCTGCATGTAAATACGTCTGTGAAATCTGACTCTGGAATGAAATCCTTCCACTATATTGGTGCAAAATTGTGGAATGAGCTTGGGGAGTGTTGTGATCCCAAGAAATCATTTCATGCATTTAAATGTGAACTTCACAATCGGTTGTCATTAACTATTGATCGCTTGTAACTGCTACTTTTACCGTAATTCTTGCTATCTTGACTATTTATGTACTGATTCACTACCTATGTCATTAAAAAAATTTAATTAATTTTGCTGTCAATTTAAGGACCTGTCTTGTATGGGACGTTGATCTGAATAAATACAAATACAAAAACAAAAAGTATCAATAGAAACGATTGAGATTAAACTATATAATTAAAGCGAACCTAACTAAAGCTGTCAGAACACAATTCTGGCGGAAAGGATGTCTAAAATCAGCAAAAAGCTCCAACGGGCCGAACTCAAAAGAGTTCTTAAATCAATTAATTATAGTATTCACATTTATTTTGGTCATAACATAGGAATAAGTATGGTGTCTTCTAACTTCTGCGACTTTCTGCCATTATTGTGTGACCAGTTGAATTAATTTCTTTAAGCTTTGACCTTAAATAATCTTAAGTTTAAAAAATTCAAAAGTGCAAGTGCGAAATTGAAATAACCATATAACTTTTCACAGGGCAGGGGTCATTCATTGTGCGTGCTCTTGCAGGTTAATTTTCTTACAACAATCTCGCTGAGAATTTAGTTGTGGGAACCTGCAGTAGAATATCAGTTCTAGTATATTTGTATACATTTCTAGGGTGTGCCACGAAGAGATTATTGATGTAGGTAAAGATAATATTTATTCACATACATTATCACAATATCTATCCGCTATCAAGCGAAGGAGCAATAAATTCTGCGACGATTGATTCACCTACAACAAATATACATTAAGATCTACGATAAGAATGTTTTTATATGGATCAAGCGAGCCGAATTGCCACAAAACATTTCATCTATTGCAAAAGTATTATTTTTCTGGTGTTTCTTTTGGATAAATTGAACTTGAAACATATCTTGAAATTCACATGTCATAAGACTTAAATACAATCTATAAAATTAGTGTTGTAGATTCCCAGTTTAACATATTTCAAGAACAGTGAGCAATTCACTCAAAGAAATAAGAAAATTCTATAATTTGATAATTTGGTACATTGGAAATCCTATCGCACACATATTGTTATCGTAAAAATCAGATGCATTGCGTATTCTTTTGAGTAAAAATGTCTCTAATTTGTCTTGATATGCCTTAATGTATTGTCCTTCAAAATTCTGGTATTCTTTTCCGGATTATTCCATACAAATTTTCAGATGAATCCAACATTTTCTTCCGCAGTAATTAAAGATGCAAAGGCGGAGAAAGTTCTCGATAACCTCCATGGTAGTATAACAATCGAGAATCGAGGCTGATCAATTTTGAAGTAACAAGTGATTATACGATTTACGAATTAAAGGACAGATGTCATCTATGAATTGTGAAACAGCATATTCGTTCATGTAAATTCAAAGCTAAGGTCTCTTCCAAACCCAGAATCCAGTTGACTCTATATCGAACTCACAAATTACTGGCCTCCAAGCCCTGACCCTTTTTGCAAACAGAGCAACCCATTTTGCAATCACGGATCCATAATTTATCAGTATGTCAATTTACTTGGGCCAGAGATTTGAATAGGCAATAGGCCCTGCCAGAAGGATATTCAGGTTGGGATTTAGGGTACGGTGTCCTTCATTTGTTTCAAATCTAGGTTGCATTTTTTCATTATAATGCCTCTATAATACAATTTTGAGGGTGTTGATAAACCGAACTTGAACTGGGAACTATGTTCCGTATATTAATTTAATTATGCGTGCAGAATTCATCTCTCACACTTTTTTGCATGCTAAACTCAAATACAAACAATAGTTCAATCTAACGTAAAAACTTTGCATGTTAATCAAATTTAACCCTTTAAAATTCAATTATACATATTATTTATTAATTGTCGACAGAAATTCACATGGTGTACGGCATCAAAATATCCTGACAGGTCTTATAAACATATGACTTACAAATTTGCCGTATAAAGCGTGAGGTTAATTTTTCGTCCACTGAATATTATAAGCATTACGGTATGGTTCACCTAAATTCTGACTCGCAATTATTTTGGAGTGAAAGTGTTTCATGAGTCAGAAGAGTTCGTGTTCAGCATACACCATGTAAGACTTGATTTGTATAATATTATAATTTTCGTAATCTGATGCATTTATTTCATAATCCGAATCAAATTCATACATTTAACCTTCACCGTAAACCTCATTCATCTCTTCAAGTGTGTGTCATTCACAAAACTAACGTGTTTTTAGAATTTAACGCGTGAGTCAATTTCTCCTCTGCCTGGTCAGACTCTAATTCAATCAAGACTGCACAGAATGCAAAGGTATAACTTGAATGTTGACTTTAACATCAAAATAATTTTAAAACGTTAGGTGGGTTCGAGAGTGAAGAAAATAATCACAAAATGCGTGCGTACAACTAAATATATGTGACCTTGTATCTCGATGTTCGAAACGATGTTGAATTTGATTTTTATTCTTAAACATATATAATTTAAATATTACGAATTAGATATTAAGGCATGTAGAGTGTAGATTCAACTGGAAATTCACAAATACCCGTTTATCTTAATTCACACAAATTACAATCCAACAATAGAAAAATAAAGCACAAGGACTTAAGGCTAGGAAAGAAAGAATTACAATTTGACAATCGCCTCGTGTTTACAGATACTGTCAACTGTTCTTTTTAATCTTTTTCATTCATATGTCAAATAGGTTCTACGTACGGCATTAAATATTACATAATAATACAGTACCGTATATTTATTTTAAGCACTCCGCGTTGACCCGCGCTCGCTTGACTAATCATGCAGGAAAAAAAATGAAATTGATGAATTAATGTGATGTAAACATGAAATTCCAAACTGGTCTTATTTCTAATTTGCCTCATTTTTATTATATGCCGAACTTGAATAGCGACAGAAGAAATTCGGGAAGAACTTTGTTCTGTCCACGCTTCCATTTATCTGTCCTTAATAAAAAAAAAACATATTACTTGTTTTAATTTAAATATCCGCATGTTGCGAATTATCTCGTGTTGGTCAAAAACTTAGCCAGTGATATTCTTCAATTGTAATATCAACTTGACTAGACAAGTCGTAGAAGAATGTCAGCCAGTTCTGCTGATGAGGATAACAATATCCGCAGGATGCCTTCACTTGAGCAAAATTTTCACAACTCGTAACACCAAACCATTGACAATAACAAAATTCAATATCGTTTTAATATACCCGTATTTGTTTGTTGGCTTCTCAATTATCGAGCAGGTTTGTAATAATAAAATTTTGATGTGCTAAGTGATCCTCTATTATACGGAACCACTTTGAGTGATAAGGCACCACGAAACAGGGACTGAATACAAGTATTACACAACTTCGTACCACACAGCACTGCAGACTGTAAAGCATTCCAATTGAGTTCTTCATTGCGAATTGAACAATGAGTGTACCTTAGCCGTTCTCTAAAGAAAAGTTATGGTATTGGGTCAAAAATCTAGGGCGGTGATATTTAGTCACATCTTTGCGGAATTCGTAGAAAATTGAAATAATTCAGCCCTATGGAATATTTTTACCACTTTCAATCGTTGCCCTTGCAAATTTTGGAAACATTAAAGCCAAAGTGTTCAGTAATTAAGAATGAATCGAAATGGCTTGGGGCAAGTGAGTAGTAGATTTTGCTGTGGCAAAGAAAACATAAGAATGAAGTTGCCTCAGATCAGATCACGGTCAATAACAGAATGTGACCAAATCACTACTAACCTGTGTTTGCTCGTGATTACAAAACCCATTGTACTCCAAGTGAGTGCATTTAGTAGATTCTTGGTGACTGGTGAGTGTTGGTTGTGGTAATTGTAAATTGCAAGTGCAAGTACAATTTATGTAATAATTCCCATCCAATTTTGCAGAAACATAACTTCTTTGCATTAGTAGTTTGAGTGCGTGGGAAACAAGTAAAATATAGTTAATTTCAGTCAATAGTGTTATTCCTTTGCCAAGTTCGCCGACTTAAAAAAAATTGAAGTGAATGTAGAGGTGACCGATTTTATCTGAAACAATTATTTATTGCCGGTGTGTCATTTGCAAATGAAATCCGGACCATTTATAATTTTCTCAAGTTTTGGAGCCGGGTTGCTTTCACTATATCTATTAGTCAGAAAATTAAAGGCAAGAGTAATTCGTAGACAACTTTACAGAAGAATCATGAAAAGTCATGGAGTCAATTATCAATCTTCATCCGAGGGATTGCTGGAATTTCTCAAAAGAGTTTGGTATATGATGTCAATTCATTTGCTTGGGATCAAATGGGGACTCGTTGAGATTTTCACAAAACATCGCAGATGGGACTCCACCAGTAAGTTTATTTTAACCTCAAATGCCAGTTCTCGTGATTTCCATGTCGTTTTCGAATGACGGTTATAAATGTTAAAGAAAACTCAAATGGAGTTGAGTTGTTCTGTAGTCTAGACGAGTTTTATATTTTTCGATGACGCAAATGGTGCAACTTAAAAAACTTTCTAATTCTTTGGAACCGCTTAACATTGGAGCCTCGGATTTAAAAAAAAGCGGAAGTACACAATTTGTGGAATATGAAACTCAGAACAGCTATTTCACCAAAAATCAGAGAAATCAATTTTTACGGATAAATATAAACCGGATCATGGTGCTCAAGATGAGAGCCAAAATAAAATATTTTTCTGTTCGATTCAACGATTTTTTTATAGAGTCCGAATTATCCACAAGACAATTTTACTTCTGCAGTAAATAACCCATTCACTTAGTAAATATAGGAAGTAAAAAAATACTGTCCAAATAAAAAGAGCTGTTAAATGTCTATCTATATCTGGTTTCTGGCAATGCCATTTATTTTCTGAAGTTGTTTTCTGGTCATAAATAAATGCACTAAAATTTTTATATTTGTTGAAGGGATGGTTAAACATTAAAATGTGGCATGATGATTTTAACAACAAAATCTAATTACTTCCAATTGTTCATGTTATTTCTTGCTCACGGAAATCAATCATTTGTCCAATAATCCAGTGACTTCCTGTAATCTTGCACTGTCCAATGTCAGAATATTTGACTTGTACTACAGCAGACCACCAGATCCAGTTGATTGCTAGTAATTTGTTAGTCAGCGGCATAGGTCAGGTTCATCATTATTTTCTGCAAATGAATCTGGTCGACCTTCACTGTAATTCCTGCCAGAATTAAACGAATTTTTTTTTACTGTCTGAAGGAATCCACTGAACGTGAACACGAGTTGTGCCTATTTGCCAGTGCTTAACATTGCGGGCAAACCAATAAAGTGGTCCAAAAAAGGTTGTTGGCCTTCTCCGATAGACTAGACGTACAATTCGTTATTTTCTAAATTAGTTAGCATTTCCTGTCATTATTAGTAACTAATGAATCAGAGAACTAGTTAACATTTTTAAGCATATTTTTTTTCTTAAATTGTGTGGTAGAGATTCCGGAAGAATTTTTAGGATAAACACTGCAAACATATTTATGCTAGCGTTTACAAGGTTTTTATGGTCACAACTGCAGTTCCTTTTGTCTTTCTGTTCAATTATTATGACAATCTCCATGCGCCGTGCAACATGCACCCAGGAAGTAAGACGAAATAAAAATAAAAGTGTGAAAGTGCAAGTTTATAAAAATAGGGAGCCGGTCAGTCTGGGATGAAAGTTATGGCATGACGTCACGTGGAACTCGAAAATTGACCAGAGCAGAACGCTACAGTTTTATACTCAAGATACAAATAAACTTAATTTGGTTTCAACTTACATTATTAAATAATCGTTACTCCTAAACTCCATCTTAGGGCTACCGAGGAGTATTCAGAATACAATGTAACTTATGCATTCTCGACATCTCGACCATAACACTTCAGTTAACATGAAGATTTTAAGTTAGAAATATCTGGTTATGACCGAATAATATTGCAAGCTAGACTTGATGACTTCACCTTTTCACGGCATAATTTTTAGCAGCAGGTAAATAAATTAAAGGACCACAAAGTATGCAAAATTCTTCACAATAATTTTCCACAAGAGTAGTGTGACTTTATGGTTTCATCCTGAAACTATGCCATTTAAACCACTAGTCCATGCCTCATCACCATATTGGGGGGTTTCATCTTTCGGGCACACATGGTTAGGTTTTTGCTTTTGAGTTCTTCTGCAAGCTTCTCTTACCTAGTTTAGCTGGGTTGACCTTCCAAGGCCAAGCTTATTTAGTATTAATTATCTTCTGACAAATGGGCTAGCATATTTATCATGTGTTACGTAGTTGAAATACTCATTTTTTATTTGTTACATCAGGGACAAGTCTTGATGGGAACCTAAATTCGAACAATTAGACAATTTCATGGTGCTTTGGTAAATTTTATCTGCGCAAAAAATGACACAGTACTTGTAAATTAACTAATTTGTCTCTTTAAAAGTGAGAGGATGTTCGCCGTAAGCCAGACTAAAAAGTAAAAAAAAAATATTAGTACTGCGTTTGACTTGAATTTTGGGGACAGTCATTTAAAACGGTCATATAATAATGGACGCACTCAAAGTCCTTGAAAATGATTTTACATGTGTTTCAAAATCTGTCATCAATCATGTTCATAGTAAATTAGAAGTCCTTGGTCTTAAAACAGTACACGGGGGAAATTATGTTATAATTTTGCTCAACATGCATGCATAGGCAAGATTAAATAATTCACTCGCTCCCATTGAACTGAACAATAGAAACATCTCCAAATTAATGGAAATTAATGCATCATGCACCATGTGAATGCGGAGTTTACTGTTAATTGCAATTGAAGCAACTACTACGAGAAGAAGTCATCAGTTATGTATTCTGCCACCACATTACTCTTACTCTTGGAATAGAAACAGCACCGCACATTACTGCCAGATTGAACTATAGAGATGAGGCAATTAAGGTAACATGTGAAAAACAAATGTGCAGAAATATTTGTCGTTGTTAAACGGTAGTTAGTGCTTTGTCTTTATGTAATAACATTAAGTGTAATAACATCACAATTGATAAGACAGTAATATTAAAAACTAGAATGAAAGATATTGCAAAAAAATAATTAAACTCTAAAACATAATAAAACATAACTGGACGACATGACGTGTTATTTGCATAAACTTTTGAAGAAACTATCAACATTTAACGCCCATGCGAATCTTAAAGTCTGTAACACATTTGTAACACCCAATGAAAATCAATTTTTTTTGGTTCGACTTTTATAACTTTATTAAAGCAGTGTCTTAATGAAATTCCAGAATAGCAATTACTGTAAGCCAAGAAATATGACCTCCCTAAAAGTTACGTACAAATCAGTCATCAGAGATGATCATAATCGCGATTTTGTTTTGGTCCAACTTTGTACTGTTTCCACTGCTGCCCTTCCTTTTGGATGATCTTTATTCAGTGTGGTAGATTTTCTGAAGAAATTCCTTTATTAAGTCGTGCGACGTAATATACGGAGTAAATGACTTATTGCGGATGCCCAGTCCGTCTGTCTGTCTGTCCGT
>JAQGCA010001512.1:0-17190 GCA_034698945.1 Protaphorura quadriocellata
ACCGCATAGACCAAGGTATAGGCTCCACCGGCTGCGCCGGGGGCTTATAGATGAGACATCTTGGGTTGTTGGTAATGTTTGCCACGTCTCTACTAGTCGCAGTTTTTGTGCAATACATTTCAAACTTGGCATACATGACTTTTGGGTCATAGCTCCGGTCAAGTTCGTTAGACACCGAGATCGGACTACTATATAGAGGTACTTGACCATATAAACCTGGTCAACAGACAACCTTATATAAATCAATTGTTACGAAGCCCATGTGTTTCTGTTGCAGCGATAATTTTGCTCTGTCTGTGCTTCGTGTAAAACCCACTGCTGACGATTATTTTTGCAGTTTAGATTATACAGAATAGAACACAGTCAGGCAGGTTACGAAGCGGCAACGTAATATTAGGAGGTGTTTCGTAAAATCGAGAAAACGAATAAAGTGTACAACCAACATCCTGACGACCTTACATAACTTAAAAAGCGGCAACAAAATATTGGTTTTGATGCTTGCCCACTCGGATGTATTATATATCTTAGCCCCTGAAGAAGAGTAAGGTTTACTCGAAACGTTGGGTTTAATAAAAGTCAACCCACTCGTGCAATCCGTGCTGAAAAATGAATTATTCAAATAACAAAATATTAGTCGGTGTTTCGTAAAGTAGACCAAAAAAGTGCTTCTCTTGGACCAAAAAAACAGGTCCGACCAGGCAGCAAAAGTTTAATATAAAGCGTTTTGTACAATTGTGCTCCCAATTGTACTCGCCTCATTACTTGATGGGATTAACTTGATATTTGGCATACGTATTCGAGGTGCCTTTGAGACTTTTCCGGACATTATCGATAACTAACTTTTGACACCCGGTTCAACCACAGAGCAGGAGTTAAATTATATTAACAGGAATCTGGAAAATTACTAGGGGGAATTCCCTCGTCTGATCGAACCCATATTTTGCACAGCTTGTCCGTGACCTCATGAACAATCCAAAAACTACTAGTGTGTATTATTCAGTGATTGTTATATACGATTGACTATCTAAATAAATGAATTCCATATAATTTGTCGTGATTTTCATATGATTTGTCGTTAATTTCATATAATCTGTCGTGAATTTCTCATAATTTGTCGTATAAATTCTGTCGTGAATTTCATATAATCTGTCGTGAATTTTATTTTTTCTGTCGTGAATTTTGTATAATCTGTCGTGAATTTCATATAATTTGTCGTGTAAATTCTGCCGTGAATTTTATATAATCTGTCGTGCAAATATATTATTTGTCGTGCGAATATATTATTTGTCGTGCAAATATATTATTTGTCGTGCAATTGTATTATTTGTCGTGCAATTATATTATTTGTCGTGCGAATATATTATTTGTCGTGCGTTCATATTGTCTGTCGTGCGTTCATATTTTCTGTCGTGAATTTCATATTTTCTGTCGTGAATTTCATATAATCTGTCGTGCGCTAAAATCACACCCTTACGGATATCCATATGTTCATTATACCCACATATACCCATTAACCACATACCTTGAGGTATGTGAGGACATTCAGAACAGTAAGTACTGTCATTGGTATGATGCGGTAAAGAAACATAAAAAACCAACTTCCATAAAGAATATAATCCGGATATTTCAACAGGAGAGGTTTGAAGGTGTAGTTAGTCCAAGTCCCATTCTCATCGTAATTACTCTCAATTTTATAATCCAGCCAGGTTGGAAGTGAAAATAAAATCGTGAATGTGACAATAATTAGGGAGACCCTAATTGCATTTTTAACAGTGCAGTAAGGCCGAGCCAACAGTGGACGGTAAACGACAAATAATCTCTCCAGTGTCACCGCTAGGGTAAAGTACGTAGAGCCTAGTTGGACTGAAATGTCAAATAAATGAAAACATGAGTCAAAACTTTTGGGCTATTCCTGTACAAGGGTAGGGTGAGTAATGTATATTGCCCTAGGTCAGCTAACATTCAGCGCATGAAATTGATACGGCACTACATATTACTCACCCTGTACTTTCCGTCTCTTTTTTGAATAAAATCCTTACCACCGTAAACGAGGGGTCTAAAGTAAGTGATGTACACTGGACGGAAGATAGTACGACAGAAGTACTCAAAACGGTTCACACGGAAATATGCAATGGAGAAAGGAATTCCAAAACTCAATAATGCCATGAGGACAAAAACCAAGTCAAAAACACTTAGTCCCAGCAATAGAATATTTGTGGATGTCCGCATCGCCGGACGGGACAACACAATGGCGGTCAGAATATTTCCAGGTATTCCGATTAAGCTTACTAAGGACATACCAATCCCACCGATCAGGAACATAGCCACCGGATCTCCAAAAAAACTACACCAAACCCTTTCATTATGAACTAATTTTGGTTCTTCCGTTGTTTGAAATTCAATTTCAAAACCTGTTGTGTTTTCCATCTTTGATAAGTCAAGAATTCGTTTCAGTAAAAAAACGCTAATTTGAACTGAAGAATTCTATATGACTAAACATTTAGTTTCAATGTTTTAACTCAAGTCCTAATTGTTATCGACTGGCGTTCATTGACTGCCCGACCGTGAATTTTTATGTAGTTAAAACTGCGTTTCTCAATTCACTTTCACTTAAGAAAAACTAATCTATCCAGTACTGGTGGTTTCCTTACTTACACTTTCAGCCTTGATAGTCGATGAAAACTGTATTGCGTTTCAAACTCTAGTAATATTTTGTTTATCACGATGTTCATGCATGCATAAGTAGTAATGATAACACCACTCAAGAATTTACAAACTCACATGATATTTTGATTATCACAATGTTCATGGTGGCATAAGTATTAATGCAAAATATAATCCTATAAGTATGGTGATTTCCTCGCGTGAAATCTCTGTAAAAAGCATCGCTCTCGCATTATCTGCATGAAAATGAGAGAGGAAAACTGAATTCTCAGAACAATTAAGTTTAATTGGCAGGCACAATGCCAAATTTAAGTTGTAATCCAATGATAGTTGTGCTATCCGACGTGTGGACAGTATCTAATGTCCGTGCATTCGAAGACGTCCGTCTTCACGACGCTGGCAGCTATGGAATACACTGTACACATGCAATGGACATAAGCATAATAAGACTGTATTCAAACTAAGAATGGGTGAAATACTCTGTGTCACCTGAGGGCAAAGTAAAATTCTGTCTGTTGTACACGCAGACAACCAAATTACTGTCCAAGACGCAATATATTATTATCTGTCATACACCGTTTTTTTATGTAAATATACTAACAAACCCTTGCCGTGCTAGGTAGGCTAGGTAACCGTAGTAGTGGGAAAGATTTTGAGGAGACTAATTGATTATTTTTATTAGACCCATTGCTCCAAAACGATCATGGTAGCTCTATCTAGGATTGCGTAACTGAACAACCAAATTAATCAATGTCTTGATTTGTCGCAGCTGTGCCACGCCACCTGTACTGTGTGAAGCAATCTATCGTGACACCCTTTTGAATAAAAGTGACGGGAAAAAGGCTTAGGGTGGCGGCAGAATTATCGCTCCATTTCTCAATGTCCGGTCAGAAGATCCGAGGATGAGCAATTTGTCTCCCCTTCATTGGGTTGAGCATAGCTCTTGAGACTTCTAGTCTCGTCTCGGTCCCTCGGCCTTGCACTCTGGCTGGGGTTTTGTTCTACGTACGTACGGAAACTACCTCATCGGCAACGTTTGGAAATCAATTCATCTACTATGCGGAAGCTGAAAGGGCTATGCCTAGTGGTTCCCTTTCCATCTTAATGATCGTAGTCATAAAGTTCAGTAGTGGTTGGAAAGTTTTGGCTCCACACTAAGCCATTTTCAAGCCACTGTTATTCAAACTTGTGTCACGATGGATTGCGCTACTTTCTTGTCTCACTGTACATGTAATTTAAGAGCCACACATTAATTGACATATAATAGACGTCACACTAAGAATGTACTCCTACAATAAGAATACTTCATTGGCTCCTCCCCCATAAGGCGAATCACCAAATGGGATGAGTGGGATTCTCGAATAGTGGCGGAGCATGGGATTGGATCTAAGATGGCGGAGCCATCATAAACGTTAAAATGAACGTGGCCAGTGATGTGATTGACGACAACACGCATGCGTTTGTAGAATTTAAATTTGAAATAGAATGCCGGTCATGCAAATAAAATGATTGGCATGCGGAGGATAATAAAATGGTCAACACAATGACACAGTAGAAAAGAAATTTCTTTGGCACACCCTGTATAACATTTAAAACGATGAGCTGTGACATTAAATTTTCATCAATATGGAACGGGCAGACGAATAAAATAAATCAGTTCGTCTACCTGATCTGTTCAAGTGTGTGATATGTTTTCGACCTTCATGTATTTTACAGGTCTATCGTGCTTTACTTTAGTTATTTGGGTATCAAATATAACAAAAGTCAGGGTTAAACGGAGAATTCTGTAAAGTTTTCTTTGGAAGAGATTGCAAAACAGGAAATTGTAATGACTGTGCGTGCAGGATGTTCGTGGGGAGAATTGAAAATAATTAGCATGGAATTAATTCTTGAAAGTCCTTTGCATTTGTCATTTTAATTACTTGTTTTTGCACAGTTATGACGACGTTCGTTCTTTTTTGTTCTCTTCATTAGTATTGTATTAAAAGTTTAATTTTGAATTTCATGATGGTCGAAATCAGAATGTCACGTCATTATGGATGGATGGACTTTTAATTTTAGAAATAAACTCTGGGGCGCGCGTGTGAAATATGTCCAATCTTAATAAAGCAATTTAAACTAGCAAGAAAGTAGCCCGTCCTTCAGTCTGTCAGTCTTGAAAATTAAATCAGAATATGTCAAGCCAAAGGTTCAATTTTATTTTGGACATCGACATTTTATTTTGCTTTGTATTTTGAGTTCGAAATAAATGCATCCATAAAAAACAGGTCATGATTATCGAATTCAGAATAAAATCGTATTTTAGTTGGGACGGCGTTTCTTTAAGTATAATTTATGCGTTTTTTATATTTAGAATTTAGTCCAGGGGTACGTGTGCCAGCCTGTTCAATTTTAAGAAGTCAATGCGTCCACGCTTTTGATTTTATCCTGCTGTAAAATGGATTGCCCGACTCAAATTTGAATAGGACTTGGCCTATGTGCAGTAGTAGAAGGATGTCTGACGGTTAAACTTAACAGGATTCTGATCGTTTAGGCCATCGCATCAACTTTCTTACCAGAAGACTAGGTTCAGATAATTCAAAAGCGGATATCCCATGCTAAAATCTTGAGAACAAAGACTCCCCGCTGTGCACTTTGATTCAAATATGTCAGTGTTTTCAAAATCAAATTTTCAGAGTTGCGTGAGCTGATGACATTATTGAGGGTTTGGGGCAAAGGTCTTTCAGAAAAACAAGTTCGGGTCATATCAAAAACGGACACCCTAATTAGGCGGCGAGGAAAAAAAAGAGACGACACGGCACGCATTCTACTCACACATCCACTGCCAGAATTCCAAAGAAAGATCAACTTTGCTGACTTAAACCTGAAAAGTGCGCGGAGTGACCCAACCATTCTAGATTTCAAATCGCATCAAGGGTCAGTGGTGCAAATAAAATTTCCTTGTAAAATTACTCGCTCTGACGTTCCAGGACAATGAGGATAACGGATAAAAAATTTAAATGTTCAATTACAATGAAAATTAGCTAATTGTAAGTAATAATTAATAAATACAGAAATTTATGTGTACAATTTACTTTTCAGGGAGATCCTAATATTCCTTGTGGCCAAATTACTTTTAGAGCAAATTTGCTTGAAGCATTTGTGATGAATTTTGAGGAGCAGGCTTCCCTTTCTGTCGTCTCGACAGCGGAACCGTTGAGTCCACCAATTCCAATCCAACCTCCAACGGAGCCATTTAGGATTCCCGACCAAGTTTTTACTAGTCAACTCGATCTGCCAAAAGTATGCAAAGCAAGGTGAGGAACATATACATAGCTACAGACTTTATGCTACCGCATAGACCAAGGTATAGGCTCCACCGGCTGCGCCGGGGGCTTATAGATGAGACATCTTGGGTTGTTGGTAATGCAACATTCCTGATGTACATGTAAGAGATACGACGCGGAGTGGGGAGGTGAGTGGGAAGTCTGAGACCACGTAATCTGGTTGGCTACACTAAGTGTGAATTTTCTTTTCTGTTGAGATCTCGTATTCTGGTTGGTCTTTGGTACATGCTGCTTCAGGTACCTGTAACAAAAACCCGCCAACTTGTCTTTTCGATCGTATTATCTATGTTCTATGATGCTACCGCTTCTAATAAAAAAAACCCCAAAGGTCCTCCCGACAAAATGTTGAATTTGGACTGGGAGGAATTCATTATATGTTGTAGACATTTACATTCCTGAACAACTTTTGTGAAGGTTTGATCATAGGAATCCGCTTTTGAATTTTCTAAACCCAGTCTTCTGGTAAAAAGGTTGAACTATTGTTTCATTTGACTAATTATATTTATTATATCGGGCAAATTACATTAGATGGTTAGACAAATTTATCTTTCATTCCTGGACATTGGATTATTATTAATGAAGATTTCTTCTGTTTCATTTGGTTCGATCTGAGGGCAAGATCTGTGTATCATAGAGTCCAAAAAAAATTCTGAAGAATATCAGAAAAAATCGAATTCAATTATTGAGAAAGAAACCTTGCGAGCGTAGTTTTACTCTTTAGTTACATAAGCATGTTGGTGGATGATAAGAATATTGAAATTGAAAATGTGATGTCACAAATTAAAATAAACGCAACTCAGAAATAATTAAAACAGCAACCAATTTACTTCGAATAGATGCACCTGCAATGTACAGAGGAATATATTTGTTTGATTATGTGAAAAACAACAAATTTTATCAGAAGGGTCCAGTCATCCTAAAAGTGTTTAAAAATAATACAATTTTTAATGTCGTTTATAAAACTTCACAGAAATAAAGGATAAACAATCCAGACTGTGTGATACCTGAATACTCTCACTCATTTGTTAATAAAAGACGCTAGAACTTCTGGCGGCCCGGTATATGACAAAATACAATCAAATTCATTTAAGTGACACGCCAATTTAGTAGTTAGAATTAATTTTTACTTGAAAAAATACGAAGCATTTATTATTTAACGGCAAAATGGATTTCATAACTATCAAGTCAAAAATAATTTTTGATAATAATTACCGACACCCAGCACCACCCGTAATTCAACGTTTGAGGTTTGCCCTCATGGCTTCATGCAAGACATTCAATAAACTAAAGCCATGTTTGTATGTTGACGTAGTTACAAGAAATTATGTTACGGTCAGGTTTGAATCAGAGATAGTTCTAAGAAATTATTTCGTCAACGCAAAACTAAAATTTAAATCAAAAAGCCAATTGCCATTCCAATGATTGTTCGTCCAATTTTGAAAGTATTCACAGCGTGTGACACACGTTTTCCCCTTTTCTCTCTAGAGGTTCATGAGTAACTTTGTTAATTTCTCAAACTCTGTAGCAATTGCCCCAAAAATTTTCAATTCATGCATGGACTATTGGATCGGATTGGAGTGGATATATATTTATTTAAGTCATCAATTTCATAGCTCACACAATACAATATCAAAATGTGAATGACGAATGTTTCCGAATTATATCATTCATAAACGGAGCATAAAGCATAAACTATTGTGTTCGGAGAATATTCTCTTACAACCCTATTCATGAGGAGTCGCGTATATATGATTTTGTGGGACATTCGTTTCAAAATATGATACCCTTATTTGGGCACCCTAACTGTGGAATGATGGGTAAAAAGCAGATTTTTAAGTAAATTCAAAAGGATGGCGACCCTATGGTATTAATTTGGTTCAAAAAAAATCTGCAATAGATAAATATAATTATTTCTGCTATTTTTAGACAAAATTTGTGATAATATTCCAAGGGTTTCAGTTCTCAAACGAAATAATATTGCCTATAGCTTCTTATTTTCTATAACAATTGCTCGGATATTTACAGGGTCCTGAAGGATTATAGCAAATGTGTATTCTGTAATTCGGTCGGTGGCAGTTGGCGACGACACATCTCCCTGTGCATGGCATAGCATCATGTTTACCTAGGGCACTCAGTATATTTCCACCATTCGGTTTGATTATTTTTGAGCAATTGTGAAATTATGAAATTGCGAGTTTATTCCTGCAAATTGGATTGGATACTTAACTGTTTGCAAGCCCATTACGACAACTAACCACTACACAGGACTGATGAAAAAATCGTCATCATTCATCCTAAACCTGGACTGTCGGATCGGTTTAATTGGAATAAGCTTCGGGGAAAACTCCGCCCAAACTAGGGTTGTAAAATGCCCGGGCATTTATTTTTTCGGGCACATTCGTGGGAATATGCACGGGAATATGCCCAGCGCTTTGGGCACATATATAAAAAATTGTCGGAAAATTTGTGTATTCACTTTGTACGTAAGAAACAAACCAGTTTATTCAAAATCACCTGTTAATAATACCAGGCAATAATATTTTAGAGTTTTTCATTCTATAGTAATTGTGTATCTGAATTTGCCCCAGAACTACAAGAATCTACGGAAATCTCATCATCGTCGAATGTGAAATCAATGTCTTCTTCATCTTCGCTGCTTTCAGTTCCACCCAATTCGGAGTCAGAATTCTCAGGTCCCCAGTTTGGATCAGGTAATTCCCTCAGACGTTACCGGCAGAGACGTTTTGAATTGGTCGCCGGACCTTGAATTTGAATCCTTTCTCTTGCAGTCCGCAGTTCAATGAACGCTTCCTCTAAAATTTAGTAAATATTTCAGCCAGTTAATAAAAAAACACTTAAGCGCAGAACCAAACCATTGCAGAACTTTATTGTTTTGTCTACATACCTTCCTCCTCATCTCTAACAAATGCACGCTTTCTTTTCCGGTCACCTCTCAAGTTATGAGCTAAGTAGACAAGTTTGTTGCTTCTGTCTTTCAGCAATCGATTCCGTGAGTTTGTATGCTGGAGTACGTGCTGAAACTCCTTTCTGTTGCTACTGATGTTGATGAAATGTTTAAAATTATTGCTGCACACTTTCTAAGAGAAGAAAAATTGTTTGGAAGATTATCCCTCCAAACAGATCCAGGCACCGTGTCCCGAATTTTCCAAATGAATTCTTCTGCGAATACACCAATCTTAGGTTTGTTTAGGTTTGTAATTCACCAGTTCCGTCCGGACCTCTGTTTCGTCGAATCCACGGATAGAACTAAATTTATAAATGAAGTCTGTTGCTTCGATTTCTTCCTCGGCGGATAAGCACATTCTTTTTTCATGTGGATCGAGCAAATGAGCCGCTAAATGGATTGGCTTCATTGAGAAAGCTTTCCTTTCTTCCTTGATTGACAATATAGTTGCTTGCTCTTCAGGTTCTAAGTCGGAATTTTCCAAAACGTTTGCCAATTTGTTTGAAAGTTCGAAAAATATTCTTGGAACCAAGGCCATAGTACTAATTGAATCGTACTTTAGTACCTTCAACCATTTCGCAATTGGAGTAAGAATAGACCAAAAGCAGTCTACATCCTCCCAAAAAAATTTGACAATGTGTTGTTGCGATGTTCTTCATCGAATATTTTGCAACATGTATCATCGATGGCCAATCGCTTTAAACTCTGCATGGTCTCCATCGTGCTTGTCAAGAAGTTAGCGAAGGTACTCCATCTTGTCTGAACCGGGAGTAGAAGCGATTTAGCCGGAACTTCAGGATATGTCTGCTTTTGAATCTTTCAAAATGGGCCTTCAGGATCGAGGACTTTTTTATTTTTGCAATTATTGATTTAACATTAATTAGCACGTTATTCGCTCTCTGCAGGCGCAATATATCATCAACTATTAAATTCAATCCGTGAGCTGCACATCCAAATGCGGTAATATTTAGATATTTTGCTTTGCTGATTTTTTCAATCAATAATAAAAGTAACTTCCCTAGAGATTACTCGCTCGATTACTAACCAAGAATTCGTTTAACTCATAAATTGCCAGTTGAACCAATTTTTTTAAATGAATATGAAAATAATTCCAATTTAACAGTGTATAGTTTAGTAAAATGATTTCGACTGAACCCTCAATTATTTATCGACTGGTAAAAGAATTCGTCGACTGCAAGACCGTTGACAGAACTACTTTTGTCAACTCATTTTGACTTCCAGCAGTGCAGTTGAGCCAGTTGTAATGGTTTTTCTTTTCATGCGTACTTTTAACATCGCATTGGCAGTGCATTAAAGTGTGCATGTTGGTTTGTAAACCCAGACAATATTTCATTTATCACAGTATTTATGTTGACGTGCATATACGTACAAGTACTAATGCAAAATGAAATGCTCTAAAGTGCAACGATTTTCTTGCGTGACACTTTAAGTAAAGTTGGCTGACCTTTTTGGAATTGCCCGCTAGAATATTTACAAATTATATAAAAAATTATCAGAATAAATGTTGTTCCTCTCAAATTTACAATGATAACGCTCAACTTTTTCTAGGTTGACGGAAACATAAATATTTGTAACCAATCCTAATAATTAGCTATCAACATGTCGTGCAATTATGCTAAGGTCAAACTATAGAGTTGTCTAGAATTGATAACATAAGCTTAATTCTTATCACGGGATTGACGAAATTTTACCGGATTTGTGAATGCCGGTAAAATAAAACTTAGCTCTGTGGTACATAATTTCCAAGCATACAAAATCAGAATTAAATTCCAGAGCATGGCCATGAACAAGACTGAACGCAGTCGGATTATTATATCCACTTAAATCAATATGTACCTAAAATTAAGTACTCGTAGTCACATATTCATCCAGAGATTCCGTCCAAACCCTAAACACTTGAGCATCTGAAATTTTGGAAAGTTTCCCTAAAACATTATCTACTTCGAAAGGAATAATTTTGTGACCTCCGATGGAAATAATGTTTGTCATTCTCCCCAGTAATTTGCAATGTCCACTCTCTAGCATGACCATCAAGTCCCTAGTTGTACAGTCGTTTTTTTAATTTTTTATAATTTTTTATTAATTTTTATTATTTCAATTTTGATATTTTGTGTACGCTTTTTCTACAGAAACCAGTCTTACCTTGCTTGGAACCATGTATCCGAATCCAGTGCAGGTACTCCGAAATTTCGTTTGACGAAACGTACACCACGCACGCAGAGTTCTCCTTCAACTCCAATTGGCACAATTCCTTCGCCTTCGTTTATTAATTTCACCTACACATAGATTTTTCTTTTTAATTAAATATAATAAATTTGACAGCTTACATGAATGAATTACCTCGACCATTTGTGACATGCGACCATATATAAAAGTAAAGTAGCCATTGCGCATTAAATGCTTGCAACGACAAATGGAACTGAGAAATTATCTTTGATTTCTTGAACCAACTCCACCGTCGTTTGCTCGGTAAAGATGAATTCGAAGGGACTTGTGTGGAGTTTCTTTCAACAATTGGTCTTTCAAAAGATGTCGGGCTGATACAACAAATCCGAGGTAACATGTACACCTGGATATAATTCGTTATTAAAGATAAATCAATCAGTTTTAAAAGCTTATTGTCTTTACTTTCTTTGTAGAATTTTTACTTTGTAGAATCATGTTCATCAGGTTAGGCGCACCACGAATCTTGACGACTGTACATCCATAGATCATTGCAGGAAAAATCCCCCATGTGTTATTCACGGTATTGCAAATATTTAAGTCACTGCAAATTTGGTCCTAAATAATAAGGCAATTAGAATAATCTTAAAGTACACAGTTTGAGTTTATGCAACAATATATTATACTAACGGTGGAGTTGAATGAATTCATTTGACCCAAGAAAGAAGCTTCGTTCACAAGACCATGATGTTTTATGGTAACCGCCTTTGGTTTTCCGGCCCCTAAATTTGCATAAAAATTATTTGTAGTAACGAATTTATTTATGATTGTTCGTTTTAGATACCAACTCGGAATTAAATTTCATCGATTACCGATGTGAAACGAATTAAACAATCGTCCTCAAATTGGACCAATTTCATCAGTTCAAACGCTGTCTTCAGCGCAGAAGGTTCGTTACCCCGTTTACAGAGTTCACCATAACTCGGAGTCCCACTTTTGAGAAAATTATGCAGTTAGAGAAAAAAAAGTGAAGATTTCCTATTCAAATATTACGGGCTTGACTGGGATTGGGATCCAATCTTTCAAAACAGAAGTGAGTGCGGGCAAAGCCTTTAATTGTAATAGATTCGGATGATGTCGATTCTTTGAGTTATGGGAGAAGAGACACTGCCGTGTCGTAGTAGGGTTCTCCTCCAAGACTCTCCTCTCCTAGAATAAGGCAATAGGCTCCAACAAGTTTAATAAAGTACTGAACATCCGTCGGCGGATTTCCTGGTGTCATATCAGCCTGTACATCATGGTTTATTGAAGTTCATTGACGAATTATTCTGTATACGAAAGACGCGATTCCTTCTTTCTCTGGCGGTGGAAGTACGTCCATAGTTAAGTAAGGTACACTTGGTGGTGCGCAGGGCGCCAATATCAAACACTGGTCCCTGGTAGGTCATTTACGAACCACCAGATGAAACTGACGTATTCGTTTTGGAGTCATAAGCCAGGCACAAATAAGCAAGAATAGTGAATATCTAGGGATTCTCCAAGTTGCCTTATTTATATCTCGATCATACTACCTCATTTTCGGTTAGGATCGTGGAAATAGTACCAATTGGAATCCCTAAATCCTTGCCTAAATTTTGAGCCCATATTCGTTTTTCGGACCTAACGATTTGTATTATTTTTACGAAGTTTTGTTTGTCCGTATATGGAATTGGACGGCTAAGCCGATTGTCATCTTTGATTGATCACCTCGGGTACCAATTTTTCGTGAATGTCACTTGTGCTGTGATTTTCTAACTGCGGCATAATGCAGAGCAATAGTTCTGCTCGTCTAAAACGGAATGAAAAGAAGAAACAAGCGAGCTGAAATAATGGCAGGTGAAAAACTTACTTTTTCGTTCCTGACTAGCTGGTTCCAATTTGAAACAGCTAACCCAACAATCTACAAAAGTACAAATATTTTAAAAAGTACAATGTGTTATAGTTCTGGTTACAATAAGACCTATCACAAAATCTAATCATCTAACTATCTGGCATATGTGGTTGAACTCGCTTCGTTTCCTTTCAAACATCATTGACACGGGTCATGTAAAACGCATTCCAAATTTCCAATAACAGGGCGTGTCTCCGTTTTTATTTGGCCACTTAACAATACTTCACCTATCTCATCCGTACGCGCGAAAAACTAGAAATTTGGAACACATACAGCTATTGAGTTACTCTTTATGACAAAATATTGAAATATTCAAAAAAATTAAAGTGCCACAGAAATTGGATGCTCAATTTAACTTCAGCATTCGAAAAGTTTCCAAACCTTATTTCATGCGGACGCCTGTCGGTACATGAGCTACACTTTTGGAAAACTCCCTGGGACTGACGTCATGGCTCTTGACAGGAATCTCTACCTTGGGAATGATAGTCATTCCGAGTTTTGACCACAAGTCTTCTGTACAGGGTGTGGTTTTCCAGGTTGCGAGTGACGAATCTGCGTCATGGTGGAAAAAAAAATAGACGGTCTCTCTCTGATGTAATTTTGAAACTTGTCTCTCCAAAATTGACTTCACCAAATGCAGAATGAAGTATTTCCAGTTAAATTTTACATTTTGGGTCACCTTCATTAGGGGGTCGACTCCACGACCACCGAAAACCATGAGTCGATTGCCGAGCTTCTCTTTTTGGTTGTTTCTCACGGGACGTCGAATAGAATAGAATAGAATGAAATTTCTTTCCGTGTCAAAGTCATAAGACAAAAATTTAAATCAATACAATTATTCACGCCTTGTTTTCAAAACTGGACACACTATTTTCTACTATAAACTAAAATGATGAAGATGAAGAAAATGATAAAAATAATCATGGATAATAATGTCTACATTACACAGTAAGACAAAATTGTTGATAATTTAATAACATTTAAAATCAGTATGCTGTATATATTCGCTCTCAGTTGCACTAGTGTTGTCTAATTTTGAGGTCAAATTCAGGTAATGACAAACTGTTTTGAATTGCGAATGGGAGAGCGTTCCAAATTTTAGTGACAATATTTAAATGATTTCCTTCCGAAGGCAGAGTCTTGGAAATATGGTACAATTGTGAGATTACGCTGAGAATTTTTATCTTTTATTATCTGAAAGTCACCCAGAAATGCAGCTGTTGCTTCCTTCTTTTGGATTCATTGACTATGTTTTTAAATACGAATTTTGACGCGTAGACATTTTGTTTTTTCTCCATCAGCAGCCAATTTGATTTTTCTACTTGTCCATAAGTGTCGATGAGTGTTATGTTCCACAGCGAGGGGTGGGAGCCCATTTGTTTTGTTTTTCCGACAAAATCAGACAGAGTTGACTAATAATAATAATAATAATGTTGGTTTTATTGTCCAATTCAGCCGTAACCCTTACAGACATTCATTGACATTTCACTTTGTATGAATATTAAGTTGTTACTGGATATTACCAAATTTATTGTTGTTGTTAATTTGTGCAAGTTTAGAGTTGACTATGATAGTCACTGCGTGTTACCGTAAATCAATATTTTTCATATACTTGACAACTGCATTTCTGCAGCCGGAATGTTCTATAATCCTTAAATGCATATCAAACTCCAATTTCTTCGGCATTTTCAAATTATTTGAAAATTTAATTTTTTTCATGAATAGTAACTTAATGCCTGTATGTATATGTTCAAAATTTGAATTTTTTTGCGCAAGGTTAAGAAAGGACAACCATTAAAAAGTGGCCAAATAAAATCGGAGACACTCTGTACTTGTGAAAACGTAATTCAGGAACGAATTTCGGGTACTCTGTTAGTTTATTCTCGCATGAGACTTTAAAATTCAGGCCACGAACTAACTCCATTTACCCATTGAACCCAGTCAACCTCGAGGTCTGATGAGGTCTGATGAGTGACGGGATGTCACTCAAAATTAGGGTTTCCAGTTGTTCTTCAGCGTCAACACCAGTTACAACTTCCTTCGGAATATTCAAACTGGACAACCCACACCTTAGTGCGCAGCCAAACATAGCTTCGTAAGGAGTACGACCAATTCCCCTATGATGGCAAATATTTTTCTGAAACTGTATAAATGGGCGACCTTCAGACCATTGGCGGGGCCTATTATCACGAATCCAACAAGCTAATTTATTTTCGACGTCTTGGTTTGATCTTTCCACGGAACCTTGACTTTGACTGTGCCTTGGCTTTACACGCACGAGTCTGCAATCGCTCTATAATTCACTTACAGCTTTGATTACCTGCACTAATGATAAGATAGTAAATATTTTATTTTATGGATAAAAGTGAAATGATTTGGATATGATTTTTGTGAACGTACCTTATTAGCAAATTTCTTGCCATTGTCTGAATGTAAAATCGAAGGAGCGCCCAGCTCACAAAATATGGGAATAAGTGCTTCCGCTACAGCTTTGGCCGTCTTCAGTTTAAGTGGACGTAAACGGAGAAATTTGGTCAAATGGTCTTGGTAGTTTAGAATAAACTTGAATGGACCATCTGGTTGACTTTGCATGTATATTAGGTCAACCTGACATCTCGAGTTGAACTCTTTGGAGAGAATCGGTTTCACAACTATATTTTTGCTCACCCTCGATCTCTTCAGTTGACACTCCTTGCAGAGATTGATGAATTCCATTATTTCTGCCCGAGTTATATTAGCCAAATTCCTGATGATGTGTTTGTGTGCCACATCTCTACCAACATGTCCAGTTGAAATATTTAATTATTCCGAAAACATCTTCCGCACAGACGAGGCGCTTCCCGGTTCTTCTTCTAATTAGGACCTTCACTTCCTCGTATTCAGTGATTTCGTATTGTCTGATTAGATTGTAATCGGTTAACGTCTTTTTTTCACCACTTTTTATCTGTGTCACCGTTCTAATATGGAATCGTAATTTGCACAAAAAATAATAGTACAGTTTTCTCCTTTCTCAGTGGCCAAATTTCCTAGTTTCTCCAAGAAGATTATTTCTGTTTTTTTCATCTTGGAAGGAGCAACGGCTTCAGCAGTACTGAGTGCTGTATTTTGACTTTTGACTCCGACCGGTGTTATTGTAGAAAGCCAATTCTAGTATTATCGGCAGCTGGTTCTATTATTATGTTAATGAAGTGTGTCATGTGTAAGTATGAGCTGTTACTGAGCATTGTTTTTCATCATCAGCATCATTTCAGACCAAATACACACGCCATGTAAACAATTTTTCAACTTCCTAAACATTTTAGGCCAAATACACACGCCATGTAAACAATTTTTCAACATCCTAAACAGTTTAGGCCAAATACTCACGCCATGTGAACAATGCCTAGGCAGTGTCTACAGGGCCCGGGCATTGTATATAATGCCCGGGCATTGTACATAGTGCCTAGGCACTGCCTACATAGCGTGCACTCGTCGGCATTGTATACAATGCCCAGGAATTGTCTATAATGCCTAATTGTCTATTTGGCCTACAACATATGCATTTTCTCAATCATTTGATTGACGGTCTGATACTTCTAATCTTTCTTCATTTCACTGCAAAACGGATTGATTGACTAACGGCGTTTCATCAAGTTAAATAATTCAACAATCCTTTCGTAAAATTTGAATTCTTTTGATATGTTACCCAGCTTTCGTGAATCGGTCGTTGTAGTTTGTAAGTGCAGTTTCTAGTAAATCAGATTCTAAGGCCGTGCAGTCTGAATGTTTTGAAATTAAAACAATATGTCCAAAATTTGGTGAGAGCTATGCCATCGAAGCATGCTTGATGATATTTCCCGCAACACCAGAAATTGTTCTAATAAAATCTATATTTCATTGAGATTTGCAATGCAATTTTACTATCGTGCTATCTACCGTATGGGTAAGTATTAAACGACGTGTACTCATCTAAAAATCGTAACAATACGGATGAATTTATTACGTGTCAAATCTCATATATCCTGAAAACTAATATGCTTCAACATTTTGTATTTTGTATATATTCCGACTGGTCTAAAATAGCTAATATTGGCCAAAATTGGCTCTTACTGCTTTTACTAATTGGCAGCCCATCTATATTA